>CANUEY010031560.1:0-77948 GCA_948099555.1 Croton setiger
AAAAAAATACAATTCCATTTATATTCTTTATTTTCCAATAAAAAAAAATCTAAAAAAACCCAAAAACCCCAAAAATTTTTTTTTTTTTTTTTTTTTTTTTTTTTTTTTTTTTTTTATAGAAAAGGTTATTGTAATTTTTTCCTAAAAGAATCATTCTTGAGTTTTTAATTAATTTTTTATGAGATTAAAACAGTTCTCTTTTCATCTTTAAGTATATATGAACATACTCCGAATAATTTTCGAATAGTTTGTAAAAATTTTAGTATGTATATAAACATATTTCGAATAGTTTGTGCAAATTTTATGAACAAAATAAAAAAAAATTATGATTATTTTTTCTGTGATTGCTGGCACCGAGATCCTTTTGTAAAATTTAGATGAAATTGTAAACTTTTAAACTATTTTCGAATAGTTTTTAAACATGTTATGAACAGTTTGTGAAAGAAAATTTTATGCGTTATTGAATATGACATGACTGTTATTTTTTATTATAAGCTGTTTTGGGATTTTTTTCTTAAAAAAAGTTCTTTTATTAAAAAAGGACCATCTTATTTCCTAAAAAATGAAATGGATGATTTTGAGGAAAATTCTTTAAGAAAGATTCATTTTTTCCTCATCTGTATAATATCCACGAAGCCCGAATTAAACGTGAAATTTTCTTAAAAAATGTTGGGTAATTACTTTTTATTTTTTTAAGGATGAGTCGGGTAATTTTCATCCACTGCAATTGAATTTTGAGATAAAAGCTCACTACATACTAAACTTCAATTCGCATATAAAAAATTTTCTACATTTTAATTAGCAAAAATTATAAAAGTTTCTTTATGTTTTTAGAAATGTCTTTCTAATTTAAAAAATTTCTCTCTGTTAGACTAATTCATCTTATAATAAAATATTACCTTTTTTTATTATTAATTTTGTAAACTAATTATCTAAGTAACCTCTATGAATTATTATCTATTTTATAAGTATTTGTAGTTTTTCAATTGTAAGTTTCAAATTTAGCTTTTAATTAATGGAATATCAACCAATTATGAGAATAGGTGTAAATATTATTTTAAACTATATATTATAATTAGTAATCTAGAAAAGAAAGTCAACAAATTTAATGCTGTGCTTTTGATTTTTGTTTAGTTTAGATGCGGAAATTAAATGCCAAATATACCTTTTTCATTCCGTTAAAGTAAATCTTTTTTTTTATTTTTATGTACCCTATTAAGAAAATAATTAATTTTGTCTTAATTTTATAAAATACTAAATCAAATTTACTTAAATATTCTTATATTAGTTAGTTGGTACTTTTGAAAATAAAATATTTGAAATTTTTAGGCATCTCAAATAAGGTAGTATATAGAAAATTATTAATTGTCATAAAATTAAAAAAAGAAAAAAATGTTACTTAAAGCAGTATTTAATTAGGAGAATAATTTTACTTCAATACCCCTAAAATCTAAACAGATTTCAAAGTAAAAACTAGTACTCTCTCTCTCTCTTTTTCCCCTTTTGAGAAATACCCTCTCCATCTTAAAATAAAAGAATTTTTTTTTTTATTTTGGGGTGTTTTAAAATATAAGTATGTTTATATATTGGTAATAGTAATAAATATTATTTTTTTAAATTACTTTATTATAAATAAGATGAGCGAGTCTTTTAATTATTTAAAAAAAGACTCCTATGCTCTCGTCCAAGATGATTTTTTTATTATTTACAAATTAAATTATGTCTATAATTAGTTCTGAAATCACTTTTAGGAGTTTGCAGAATATCACATAAAATAATTAGTTATATGATATTTGTTAAACAAAATCAAATTTACAAACTGGATTCCCCTAAATGCATACCATTCAAATTTTGGTTTAATAAAAAATTAATTTTTTTTAAAAATAAGGCATCTGAACATACAGATGTTTTTATAATAAATAAGCGTCACCCTTATTTTAAAATAAAAGTATTAAAGATATTATATATTTTAATCAAAAATTAATAATAAACAATAAAAGTTTTAAATATTAAAAAAAGTGTGATGACGTGTAAGTATAATTTTTTTTTTTTTAATTTTCTCATCGCCTTATTTTCATTTTCAAAACAATGCGAAAATGGCTTCCTATCTATTCCTAGTCAGTCTAGAAACACAACTTATATTCAAACCGAGTTCCCGCTCATATTCGAACTCTTAAAACGACAAGTAGTTCCATTTTTAATTAATTTCAACAAATTTACCGTTAACATACGTACTGCTCACTACCGAACAAAATGGCTGCACATTTCTCTATGCCACTTTCAAATTCAAATCCCTCATCTTCAAACCAAACTATCATTCTTTCCCAAAGCAATCTTAAACTCAGATTCCGATTATGACGTGGCCAAATCAGGTCTTTAGATTTTCCCTTTGAGTAATTTCATTTGCACCAAAACTCATATTAAAGCTTCAATCTTTCTGATAATAAAAAGCTTCAATCTTTCTGTTACTTACCTTTCTTATTTGCTTCCAAAGTAAAAGATGAACAACAGAAACAAAATCTTACTGTAAATGTTTCCCTAATTAGATCAAAATCTGCCTTTTTAGAATTTCTTTAAGCCAAGAAATGGCTAAACACACAACTTCAGTCCTTTCTCCATGCAATTCCCTTTATGTCAATCCCTTAACTGACTCCAAATCCAAACAAAACCATAGTTGCAGTGAAGGAGACCTTAAACGAGTATTGACTGATAGCGACAACAAAGAGAATGATCCCATTTTTGGATGTAACAAAGAAAATGCAAAGCCTGCAAATTCTAAACCTTTATCCACAAGTGGGTCTCTTCAACTTAGGCCAACACAATTGTCTGATATGAAATCTTTGTCCACTGGTAGAGCCCTCAAGCCCAATTCTTTGCAATTCCGTATGCAGATGGATGAACCTGAAAAAGGTTTGAAGTACAAATTGTGGGATCCCGTTGAAACTGAGAAATCAGCTTCTTCTTTGAATATTTGGGATTATTCAGATTCTGATGCTGCTCCTGCTGCTTCTTGGTCTACTTTGCCTAACAGGTGCGTTCAATATTCATACTCTATTTTTATTTTTTGAAATCTAATTTTAGTAGATATTGAATGGTTTTTATTGGTTCAATTCAGGGCTTTGCTATGTAGACCTTTGCCAGTGGACATTGGGAGATGTAATTGTATTATTGTGAAGGAAGCATTGCCCCAGGGGTTAAATGGAGGCTCATTATATTCACTTTATACTAATGTAAGAGCTCCTTCACTTTTTATTTAGCTTTTTGTTGGCTTTTATTGAATTTTTATGAGGGTCTGAGTGATTTATGTTTCGATTATTATTGTTATTATTATGCTTAAGCATCCACTCTTCTAATGCTTCTTTGTTTATAGTAAGAGAGAGATGATGTTTCAAGTATTCGAATTGTTATGTACAATTTAAAAACTGTAGAAAATTGGGCCACTTTAGAGCTTAATTAATTAGTACTTCGATCATTGCAACAGTTTTTCATATTTAGATACATGCATTTGGGTCCATGAATTTGTTTGAAGATGGTTTGATTTGATGACATGAAGGCAGCCAAAATTAAACTATGCTTGTTTGGTCATAATGAAAGACCAAGAATTACTAAAATTGAACCATGTTTTTGTTAACTTAATTGATAAATCTAGAGGCTTTGCAACTTGGTTCGAGCCAGCGGTTTGTTGGTTTGTAACTATTATCTGTGAAGATTGCTGATTATGTGTTTGATTCTGCAAATATGAAAATCGAAGGAAGGACAAGGGCGGCAAGATAGGAAACTAGCAATGGCTCACCATAAGAGACATAATGGAAAATCAGTATTTACTATAGCTCAGAATTTAAAAGGTGTATTGTCCACTTCAGATGATAGTTTTATTGGAAGTGTAACAGCTAATTTCATGGGTTCCAAGTATCTCATTTGGAATCAGGTTTGCTTCAATTCGTTCCTTAAAATTTCATTTAAATCTCTTCAGTAAAATGTAAGCTAAAATATAAAGATTACATGTTTGATAATAGGGTAGCAACAGGCGTCTCAGTTCGCCATCATTGAAGCAGCAATATCAGCTTCTCTCTGTTGTTAGGTAAGAATATTGAGCGTATTCCTCTAAAAATGTTGCCATTACTGTTATTAATTTTGTTTATCCTTTTAAAAGATTCGTGCCCACGGTAGCCACTTGTACCGGTAGTTACAGAAGCATGAGAGTGTACATACCCAAGCATAAATCTATGCAACTGAACACAACTCAGGTGAATTAGATTGGACTGTAATTACTTTTATTCGGAATTATTTTCTATTACGATTGGTGCTGATTATGTACACAACAATTGCAGCACACAAACTGTCTGCCAAAGGATTGGGAAGCAGAAATGGATAAAGTACATAAGCTACATTCAAGGCCTCCAAATTACAATAATGTAAGACTTGTACATACAAGAAATGTAGTTTTGAAGTTCATGGATAATTGACGTTTATTTATATCTTTTGTTTTTTGAAGACTTCAAGACAATATGAATTAGACTATAGAGACAGAGGGAAAACTGGATACGGAATTCAAAGTTCTGTGAAGAATTTTCAGCTGAAATTGGAGGTATTTTTTTAGTATTTTGAACTGAAAATAAATAGATATAGCCTATGGTAACTGAGTTTATGGATGTATAGGAACATGGGAAACAAACAATACTGCAATTTGGAAGAGTGGGGAAATCAAAGTTTGTGATGGATTTCAGGTATCCATTATCAGGATATCAGGCATTCTGCATATGTTTAAGTTCAATTGATTCTAAATTATGCTGCACAGTATAATCACAGCAATCCAACAGCCTCTTCGGTTCTTTGCTTTTGCTTCTTACTTGTAAGGGTGGACGTGGACGAGAATTACTCTTTTCTCTTTTATTAAATTATTATCTTCTTTCTTTTTCATGCATGCATATAATTGGCCAAATATAAAATTTGGCTTTGAACTTGTCTTAAAATAAGCTTTATGATTAAAATACAATTTACTCGTCAAATGCTAAAATTTTTAGCTTTTTTTGGGTCACGGAAGAAATCTGATTTTTTTTTTTTTTTTACTCAAACCCAATAATATCACTTCGGTCGTTTTGTTTACGGATAGTGGTAGGAAAGTGCTCAAGAAAGTTGAAATTTAGTGTTTGGTTAATTTTTAGACCAAATATCTCAGAAAATTAATTTTTAGTGTTTGGTTATCCTTTCTACATTTAATTATAAATAAGTATATTAATTATAGATTATTATTATTTTTTACCGTTCCCACAAATAAATTAAACACAATATTCTAATGAATATTCAACTTTCCTCCATTTATGTCTCTGAAAAATTACTTTCCCAATTTTCCTTGGTAAAATTGAATTCCATCACCCAAACATTTTTTTTCATTTTACTAGGCCAAACTATAAATTTCACTTTGAAATTGGTCAAAGTTGTATTTCACTCTGATTTGAAATTTGTTTATAAAGTACTCTTAACTTTGTGATATAGTTGTATTTTCACCTCGAGCAGAGCATTTTGTCTAAATTTAAATATTTAGAGACTAAATTGATAAATGTCTGCCATAATTGAAGAACACTTAAACCAAAAAAACTTATTAAATAAGTCTATAAACTTTAGGGATCAATATATAATTTTATTTATCATCGGCCACCATAATAATTGCGACTCTCTATTTTGTCTCTCAGTACTAAAGACTTTAGTCAACTAAAAAAAAATGTTCAAAATAACAAAACTATTTGACCAAATCTTTAAATCAAACCCTTATATCAATTATTTATCTTCTCCAACTTTTCATCTTCATAATAATTACCTATTAAATCATCTCCTTTTTTCTTCTCCTCTCTCTCACCTCATCTCTTCATTTTCATAATAATTACTCATTAAATCATCTCCTTTTTCTTCTCTTCCTCTCTCTCACCTCATCTCTTCATCTTCATAATAATTACCCATTAAATCATTTCCTTTCTTCGTTCATCCATGGCCGCCACACCAAACTGTCATCATCAATCTCAAGAGAGAAGAAGAGAGAGAAGGGGAGAGAGAAGAAAGGGAAGGGTGAAAATGATAGGGAGGAAGGGATAGAGAGAGGAACATAAACAGAGAGACGAGATAAACGATGAAGAATTAGGCAAATTGTTACAAAGTGTTATGATTGCTACTGTTCTGGAATACCTAGTTGCTGAGGTAAACGATGAAAAATTAAGCAAATTATTACAAGGTATTCTGATTGCAAGCGGTGGAGTTTTACCAAACATCAATCCTATTTTGCTATCAAAGAAATCTACCGCCGCTGAAAAATCTTCCTCTAAGCCTAAATCTCCCAAAGCTTCCAAATCGTCCAAATCTAAAGCATAGAGTAATTACCACTAATGTATAATTCCAAAAGAATTTGGATTGTAGAATGGTGTAGGATTTGTTGTTTGTGTTGGATTTTCCTTTGTAGTTTATAATGTATTTATTTGATAATGAAAATTTCCATTTCTCTAGATTATTCTTCATCTTTAGCTTTTGGCACTTTTCTAAGTAATAATTTGAAAAATTTTCCACCATTAAAATGCATAATCTGCAACAGATAGAGTTGATTCTATGTGTTGTTTGTTTTCCTGGAAAACCCCTCTTATGACTAAACTGATTAGGATTGAGTTGAGGAGAGTTTTTTTATGGGGATGATGAATTTTTGTTTTTTTTTTTGTTCAATTATTTGTTTAAAATCAATGGTGTTAAGTATCAGGTGATGATCTTGATGATGCAATTGGAGTAGAAAAACAAAGGCTTCTGTACATGAAAGTGAAAGAGAAAGGGAAAAATAGATAAATAATGGTAACAATGTCATTTTCATTCAATTTAACAGGCACTTAAAAAGCTCATTCTGGACGGAAAGATCTGATAGTATAATTTTTAAAACCTGAGGGACCCGATGATACAATTTCCAAAATAGAGGGACTCTAGAGTATATTATACAAAATCTCAGGTACCTATAAATAATTATCCCTTTAAGAAATAAGAAATATATATGTGAAATAATTAAATATTTGATGTAAATGATATTGGAATGATTAAAAACTTAGCTTTAAAATTGGACCGACATTTGAAATTGTGATATTTTGGAAATGAATTATATCTAAAGAAATGAATTATATCTAAACATATTTATAGAGAAGGAAATAAAAATTAATAAAATGCGTTGAACGAATTTGCGGTAGATGAAACCATTAATAGGAAACTCAAAATAAAAGGAAAGAAATCCGGTATGCAAACACACTCCATAATGTCGACATTTGAATTTTCGACTACTTTTCTGTAAAGGATTGGTAAAAGTTGTCCTCCTCCCGGTCAAGAGGTTAGGAAAAAGGATAGAAATACTTCTAATTAATAGATTTTGTCATCCATTTTTCTTAATTTTTAATTAATTTTTTTTAAAATAATATTCTATCTCTATTAATTAAAAGTATATTTATTTATTGTTTTTTTCTTAGTGAAATACTGAAAGAATATTATAAGTATTTATTTTAGAATATTTTCCCCCGAATATTATATGTTAATTTATAAGATAATACTAACTTTTTATATTTTCTTTTTTAGTACATACTAACTTTGTATTGACATATTTTATTTTTTCCCCAAATAGTATTTATTAATTTATTTCAAATATAATCCTCATAATTAAAAAAGGAAGTAATTAAAAAAGGAAATAAGTAAATAGCAGAATTTAAAATTCAATTTTTTAAAAGATCATTAATAGCAGAATTTTAATCTAAAATTGTCGTTCCTACTTTAAAAAAAATAAAATAATAATTATTTAAATTAAAAAATAATTAAATATTAATTTTCATAAACATAAAATTTAGAAAACAGTATAGATGCCTCAGAAGTCCACTAAAGCTAGGCTAGGGCTATGTCTTTGTAGCCACCTCCTCCTCCACCAATTGCATTCTATCAGCGATCTGAGGCTGTCGAAAGCTCTCGCGCCGCTCAGTCATTCTGTACATTCAGACTTTCCATCGGAAGATAGGAATCTGACAAAAAATGACATTGTGGGCCGCTGCCAGAGAAATGAAACTAGATTGATAGTTCATTGTGTTTAATGGTGAGTTAGATGAATTTTGGCTGGTTTTTCGTCGAAAATCATACTACCGGCACGATACCAGTCAATTTTTAGTCGAATTTCAATGAGCAGCACATGAATCACGAATGACGCAATTTTCGGCAGTGGCTGCGGCATGTTAAACATGAAGGAGAGGAAGAAGGAATTAAGGAGATGAACATGCAAAATTACATATAAGTCCCTTAAGTTTCTTTATCTTTTCAGTTTGGTCCTTTCATGGGTTAAAAACATAAAAAACTCGGTGGTGGGCCGGTTAACTAGCTGTTTGGGAGGCGGAACCGGCGGTTCAAGGCCGGTTCACGGTTCCCCACGGTTCCAGTTCCAAAATTTCTTGAACCTGAATCGGCCCGTCCTCCGGCTGGTTTAGGTTACGGTTCCGGCGGTTACAGTTTTTCGACGGGCCGAGCCGGTTCAGCAATGTGCCGGTTCAGGTGGGCCGTCCGGGCCGAACCGACCCATGGCCACGTCTACATTGGTATGCAAATATATATTTTTATATATCGGTAAAAAAATATCAATTTTTTACTGATTTACATACTGAAATTATTATATAAACAATAAGAAAAAATATGTAAACAAATTATCACTATATAGACAAACAATTAATTTACATAATGTATTACATACTAATAGACTGTAAAAATCGATTTATATATTGATCAATACGTAAAAAAAAATCTAGAGATATAAAAGAATTGTCACAAATAATTAATTTTTATGTAAAGTTAGAAAAAATGTTATGCCTACATATCAACAACCACCGAGGGAAGTATTTATTTTGAACAAAATATGGGCTGCCCCTTGAGAAAAAGCAAAAAGCAATACATGTATGGGTAATTTGATATCATTTAAAGTTTGAAGTAATGGTTATGTATTGTCAAGTCAATGGACATTGCTCTTAAATTGCATGCCAAGTTAATGGACATTCGGTGCCTAATACCTAATTCTGCTACTTTAGGCAAAGTTATATCTATTCTAACCAAAAAACTAAAATTATTTTATTTTATTTCCTCTTTTTATTTATTACAAATTATTTAGTCAACTTTGTTTATTTAAGGATGATATAAGAAGGTAAGAAGCCTAATCTATTGTTTGAGTATTGAGGGAGGTAAATAATGACATATGGAATTAGAATATAAAGAAGTGAGAATTTAGAATAAATAGTTTTATTTTTTATGGTTGGTAAGTTTTGGACCAAACCAAATGTTTATGTTTCCAATTTCTACAGATTATAATCTATAATAAAAACATATAAAAGTTGAAGATTTTATGATGACTTAAGGCTTTTTTTTTTTTTTTATGATTTGGCAATTTGAAAGAATTTTATTATTTTTTTTCTATTTTATTTTATGAAAATCTATTTATTGAGATTCTCTTAAGTAATGAATGTAGCAGTTACAAATAATTATTATTGTGGTTATAATATTTAATATATGAGATCACATAATATAACATTTTTATGTTTGAAATATGATTTTTTTTAATAATTTAATGATTGACAACATTTTCAAAGTATGTCATAATAAAATTAGAAAAGCTTTTTTTTTTTTTCAAATATATGTTAAAAAAATCTTACTCTAATTAAGTAAATTATGAATTGCACTAAATAATTAAAAAATTCTTATCCGAATTCTATTGTTTTGATATCTAGAGAGGTTTTTAAATATTTTTAAAAAATTATATAAAATAGAGTTTAAGTGGAGTATTGGATTGAGAATTAGAAATTTATTTTCATGGAAAATGGTTTAGGGCATTTATTAATGATAATTAATATTTTTATAAAATTGTGCTTATTAGTGTGTTATGAATATTTTAATATTTTACAATTCAAGCATTAAAAATTTTGAAAAATTATTGAAAGTATAATATATTCATGTATTTATTAATATAAACTTAGATGTTTGACAAAAGTTAGATTTAATTAAAATTCTTGCAAGATCAAATTATATTAATTAAGAATATTACATTTTTAATATAGTTAATTTATATATAATATAAATTGTGATAAAATTGAATTTTAAAATATAATAAATTGCACTTTAATTTTAAATAAGAAATAAATACAATAAAATTAACAAATATTATAAAAATAATAAATGTTAAGATTTTAAAATACTAATTTATACTAAAAAAATTACTATTTGCATTGCGTAGGCATAAATCTAGTTGAAAGTTAGTTAGATTTGGTTTCTATATTATCATTATTGTTAATTTCACTTTATAGATATTATAAAAGTATGTAAAAATACCAACTGAAACACACCATTCGCATATATGGTTAATTTCATTTGAAATAAAAAAGTAAGTGTTCTTTAATTTTACTTTTAAAAAATTTAGATGGGTATTCTTTATTAGTATTTTAAAGTCTATATAAATATTAATTATTAAAATTTAAAACTTGATTGACGTTTTCATTTTTAGTTAAAGCCCCTTAGAATCTGGAGTCCTGGATCAATTCCATTCTCACTGTTCTCCTCACTATTACAAATTCATAACTTTTTTTTTTTAAAAAAAAAAAAAAGATTAGGATCAGTATATTTACTAATACATCGTGTTGAGTCGAATATTTTGTTGGGATAAATTAAAAAAAAGAAATGTTGATCATCCTTAAAATAGATAAATCCATTTTCCTCAATTACGGATTGTACTTGTGATGTTTGTTGGGCATTATTCACCAGATTCCAACCTCTAACGCCTTTTATCACAACCAATTACCATAAATTCCACCAACTTCCCAAATAAATGAAAGAGGGAACCCTACATACTCATACTCTTCCCTGTCGGTAAATGTTTAAAAAAAAAAAAAAAAAAAAAAAAAACCTGCTTAGACTTCTGTTACCCTGAAATAATATGAAATCATATGTTAAATTCGATTCGTAGATCATTTTTATATTTTTTAAAGAATAAATATATAAAATGAAATGGCCTAAAACTATTTTGTTTTAAATTATAAAATTTATATAGTTATTTAATATTATGTGATGATGTTAGAGTTGTCCCACCATATCGAAATTTAAAATTAGACCCCAATAGTTAATGTATATGTGTGGTCCATCTTCAATTTCTAGCAATGTCTATCTTGACTAAACTTTAAAATATTAGTTGTCATTTTCCCCTTCAATACCCTCAATTTACATGAAACCCACTTACCTATTTATAATTTTAGCTAATTTAGCCGTAATTAGCTTCATATATTTCTTTGGATCCTATTAGAATCGGTGGAAAATAAGGATTCCTAGCTTCAATTCCATAATTTGTTATTATAATAAATTTTTTTCTTAATGCTATAAAAATTGTAAATTGCTATATCATCCATTTTTGTTATGCAATTCATAATACATCTTCTTATTTTTTCTTTTTTTTTTTTTTAAGTTTTCAAGAAAGAATAAGAGCATATATCTGAATTATATTTATTTTTGCTTGAAAAATTGAATATAAACTTAAATTATATGAATCCTTGAATAAATGAAATTTAAAACTGTATTGTTTGCTTTTAAAAAATGATTATTTGGAGTGTATGTTTAAAATTAAACAATCTAAATAATATAAATAATAAAATGATGAAATTCTACTTCAAATATGCGATTTACTTTGCATTAAACAATAGAATTGTGATTATTGGATTGGTGATGGGTAAGTTTTTCTCACAATTCCAATTTTTGCAACTGATATATCTAAAGAAATGCCAAACTTTTACGCTAAAGAATAGTTTGCCAAATGTTTCTTATTAATTAAATTGAATAACTTAACAATTAGTAATATCAACATGTAAATTAAAAAAAAAAAATCAATGAACTCTTTCCTTTCCACATGTTTAATTTAAGGAAAGAAGAGAAGCTTTGTATCTTAAAAATAACAATAAAAAAAAAAAAAAAAGAATAGTCTAAACTGTCTCTATCTTCTTTCCCTTCTCCATCATCATAATCTCTCCTGCCTCCATCCTTACCTCCATACATATATTCACCAAACCCATAAATTTTTTTAATATTGTTTGGATAGACTTATTTGTATATTTCTTTAACCATCAAGTTCGCAGCATTGATCGAAAATTGGTGAAGCAAATGTATTAAAGTCTCCAAAAATAATATCATCGCTAGTAAAGCTACCGGAATCTTGACAATCAAAGTACGTTTGAATGTCATCCGGGAAGCTCCGGCGTGGTGGTTCTGACTCCGGAGGTGTCAATGGACAATCATCAGTTGATGTTCTTTCTAGCATTTCCTTGAACTTTGAAGATTGCAACAAAAGTCCTAGTGCAGATGATGCTGAGCCACCATTTCGGACGTTTGGCCATGGTGGAGGGGCTGTGTTTTCCGATGAATTCGAGCTTTGCTGCTGATATGTGAAATTTAATTCATGGTCCTCACCAGGGATTGATATAGAATCAGTAACGGTGTCATTATTAGGGTTTTGTTGAGGGTTATTTGGACGTAGCCATTTGATGTAACGGCTAAGATCAAAGTTTGTAACGGCGTTAAGTCCACGGTACTCTATAGCCGCCATGTCATAAGCTGTGGCTGCCTCTTCTTGGGTGGCTGCAAAGGGAATATGTGGAATAATTAAAGGGTAGTTTCGGAATAATATTATAGGAATTAATTTACATGCAAAGTTGGGTAAGTTTGAAAATTTAAATAGCTTCATTCAGCAGTTAAGGTTTGGTGATCTATATCTCAACTAAAACCAACTGGATTTTGATTGTTGTTCACAGTCTTTATCCTAATTATCTTTACTTAATTATTATTATAACACTATATTTTTATATAATAATCACTTGTTAATTTTTTTAAAAAAATCAAATAGTAAAAGCAACAGAATTGATTTAATATACAATTTTTTAAAATGTATGTATTCTGTTTGAGTAATTATTAATTGTTTGCAACAACTGCTTACCAAACCGTAAATGTTAAAAGATAAGATAATGGAGTTAGTTTTTAATAAAATACTATATAAAAAAGTTATAAAAAATAATTTTAATGTTTTAACGATTAAAATATTTGAAGTTATTCCAAAACACAGACAAAGTACTTACATTACATATCAAATTCTTTGATTTTTTTTTTAAATTGTAATTATTAATATTTGGATGTTTTATTCTTAATTTTCCTGATTAATAAAAACTACAAACTCTTTTTAATAATAATAATAATAATAATATGTTGGAGAAAAAAAGAAAAATAGAGTGATTACCATATGTTCCAAGGTAGAGATACTTGTTACCGAAAACTCTACCAATTCGAGCTTCCCATCTTCCATTATGATGGTGTCTGCACATTTTTAGCATTTAGAAAACAATATAACATGCTTCTAATTTTCAATTAATTTTATCTAAAAATTCCAATTTCACCCAATAACTAAATTTGGTAAATTACCTGGCTACACCTCTATATTTTGATACACCACGAGAAAATCCACTGCTCTTCCTGTAAATAATTGTTGTTTATATTAACATTGATTTATACATTCAACTTAAATTAATTAACTAATATAAACACATTATACCTTCTTAAGGATCCAATATATTCTTCTTTGGATTGACCTTCCATTTCTTTGAGATCTTCCTGGTAAGTTGACAACTGACATCAACAAACAAATATGGACATTAATTAATTTTCTCAACTGTGCTTTCGGTTTTAATATCAAAACCGAAAATTTTAGTTTTAAAAAATTGAATGGAAATTAATTTACTGGGAAATTAAGAATTGTGTCCGGTCCCCAGTACTTTAATGCTGCCAAGTCGTAAGCATGTGCTGCAGCTTCTTCATCATCATATGCTCCTGAAGATACCAAATTTCTTCAATTTTTGTTAATTCCAATTAAATTTGTTCTTCTGCTCTTGAATTTTGATAATTATGTATTTCAAACCTACTCTTAAACTACTCAAAACATAATTAATTAACTAATTATAAATCTCTTTAAAAAAAATAATTATAAACAATAATAATTTTTTTTTTATTTTAAATTTGAAAATGACATATTAAATATTTTTCAAAATGAAAAGAAACATACCAAGATACACTGTAGTTCAGTTGGATTCCAGCATCATGATCATCATCAACATTCACATCAGAGCCCAAAATCAATAAACAAAAAAAAAAATTAAGAACAAAATCATTCAACAAAAAATAAACTAATTAACAACAAATTAAAGAAAAAAAAATAAGAAACCTTGTCTTCCTTTCTTATTCTGCGATTCATTCCAGCAATTCTTATCCCACAAATGAGCTTCATACCGTCCCGTCCACCGGTGCCTAATAATATATAATAATCAATAGTAATTAAGACGAAACGAACGGTAATCAATCATATTGAAACCATTAAAATGGAATCGAATTTAAACTGAAAACCTTGTAACTCCACGGTAAACGGAGCTACGGCGCGGAGGAGAATCTCTAGGCACAGTTTTTCTAGTCCGTTTAGGCTTAGAGGAAGTTGATTTAGGATTTGTAGAGGTAGAATTTGCAGAGTTTCGTCGAGTTTGCTGAGAGATCTTCGCCATTAAAAAGGAATTGTACGAGAAAAAAAAGAGCAGAGAAAGCGATAGAGAGAAAAGGAAGACGATCGATTTGAGGATTATATAGTAAGAGAGGGAGGGGGTTTAGAAAGAAAGGGAATTATAATTAGCCGGCTAAACAAAGTGTTTTGTAGTGGCCGTCTCTAAGCGGCTTTGTGTTTAGCCTTTCTCTTCCTCTTTGTTTTCTTCACTTATTTAAGATTTTGGGTTGCGTTTATTATTTATTACTATATGATTTAAATTAAAATATAATAATTTAATAAAACTTAACTTTTTTTTTTTTATTTTCTTATAAGCCGAATATTTAATTTTTTTTTTATTTTATTCTTTGAGACAAATACAATTATATAGCTTAAAAACATTTATTCTAACTAGTTTAAACTAACTAGTTTGGCGAATCTCTCTTGTTAAAGATCCCTTAACTATAGAGCAAGCCACTGTTAGTAATCAAATGCAAACTGGGTTGGGTAGTAATATGTAAATTTATTTGCCATTTAAGAAATTTCACTTTAAATTGGAACCATGTAGACTTCAATGGATTCTGACTGTTTTTTATATTCAAACCATTCAATTCACCAATTATAACATAAATTTACTGTTCAATTCTATCAAAATAAATGATTTCTATATTTTTTTTAAATGTTTTTTAAACAATTAACAATTATTTAAATAGATAAATACTATCCAAACAGTTAATTTAGTTGGTAGTTAATTTTTTAATTAATTTTAACTGTCATCAATCGACTTATAAATAATTATACATTCCCCTAAATTATGTACCCATAAATTAATTGTGATATTCAAATTAAGAATAAGATTGAACTCTATTATGATCGATCACCTATCAAACTTGTTTTTTATTTTGTGACAAGAATTATGCAATTATAAGATTATGTAGAAATTAGTTAGGTGAGATTTTTTTTTTTAAAGGAAAGTTAAGCGAACTATTAATTAACAACCAGTCTTGTCAGCATCATCTAATTAACAATGAAGAGCATAAGTTATTGCTTTGTATCCTAATTTCCATTAATAAAGAAATAAAGTGGGAAATGTTCATTTAAACTCAATTAAAGAAAACCAATTTATGAAGTCACATATAAACTAAGGTCAATGAGTAAATAGTATTATAAAATCTTTCATATTCTAATTTGTGTTTATTTTATTTTCAATATAATATATTGTTTTGAAATGAATTATTTTGCTGATGGAGATTTTAAGTAGTTAAACTCAACTAATAAATAGGATATGGTGGAGCCTGTGATGTAACATGTATATAATATTTCATACATTAGCAATTGGGGTTTTGGTTTGAGACACAAAAATGATATTAAATAAATATGGATTCTTGTTATATTTTATTTGTATACCTTTTTAGGGTTTGCTACGGATAGGGTCTGAGGACTGAGTGCTTTCCTAAAAGGATGTTCAAAATTCTAAGGGTAGACAGAAAATCGAATATTGGTTGAAATGTAGATAAATATAAAGAGTTCGCATAATAATTATCCAAAATTTTAATTGAAAATTATGAGTTTGGACACCTTTTATACGAACATAAGTTTTCGCATAAAAGGTATCCGAATTGGCTGACCGTGCACTTAAATTCGAAAAAAAAGACACGTGTCAAAACCACATAAGTCCAGATACTCGAACTTAACTTTTTTGAAAATCGCGAATGAGTTGCTAACAAATGTACAAATGCTAATAAAATGTGCAAAAAATTAGTCCTCAAACTAATTATGTAAACTTCATGTCAATAAAAACCGCAGACGAACCCAGAATAGTTACAATAGTTTAGAAAAAATTGTAGGTTTTAAGAGATCCTATATTTTTTCCATACTGTTCAAAAATACTTTCTATCTAGATTTTGTAACAGTTGTTGAAAATGGCAATCGATTCGTGATTTAGTGACATACGTAGTGTTTTTTTAAAGGAAATACTTAAATAAAAAAATTACTTGTAATAACAGCAAACACCCTCCGATATAATCGCACATCGTGGTTACGAGACACAACTTCCGGTACAGATACGCCAAAATGACACTCCCCAGCTGTATTGCAGACATTCGGCGAAGTCAACTAACATCGGCACCAGAATCAAGCTCGTGGTATTCTTCGATGAATTGCAAAACAGGGATCCCTCCATCAACCACAGCATGAAGAATCGAGCTCGCTGCTGGTAAACATGCTCTGACAAACTGTCCTCCACAAGCGTCATTACATGTCCACTAATGCAACAAAGCATGATCTTACTACCCCTGATATCAGTGTCCTCGGGTGCGAAGCCAGAAAATCCAGGAAATACTAACACTATCCAACCATGGGCCTCTAAAATCGGCCCGTCACAGCACATCCGTTGATAGGCAGTCCAAGCATCACCACCACGTCCTGTAGCGTGATGGTCGTCTCTCCGAAGGGCAAGTGGAAGGTGTGTGTTTTTAGATGTCAATGCTCTACCAAAGTAGAAAGAATGACTTAGTCATAATATATGGACCCAATCCTTCGTAGTGCATCGAAGCCTAGCTCATCGATGTAGAATATCGTCTGGGGATGCTTGACGTCAAGCTGCCGCTATATTTGCGTGTCGGCTCGCCTATGCAGCGGGCTATCGTATCTCGCCTCGCCTGCGAACACGTGAATTGATCTGTGTTCCCGCTAAAGGAGCAATAGATCAGGCTAGCAGGCCCTTGATCTGACACACGTTGCTGCAAACTAGAAGATTCTCCTCGCTCCATTACTGCAAATTGTATTTGCAAATAATTTCTTAATTATCTTCTAATTTAAATTCCTTTTATGTTATTATTGGCCAATTTATTTTTTAAAAATATTCTTAAAAGAATTAATTTTTTTTATTAATATTTTTAACTAATATACCTGAAAAAAACGTAAATTAATTTCGCATACAAATTCTATCTAGTATACATATACGGTTATTTCGCATATAAATTTTTTTTCCGCATATAAAAATACTTTAAAAATTATTATTGCATATAATTTTTTTTCGCACACAAATTTTTTTTGCATACTAATATTGTTAGCTAACTAACCAGGTAAAATATTATCGCGAATACAATTTCTATTTCGCTTACAAATGTTATTACATACAAACTAACTTATTTTACTTACACATATTAGCATAAATGGGTATTATTTTAAATTAAAGGTAAATTAAAAATTGACATAAATAATAAAAAATATACTAACATAAAAAGAGAATGCCCGGTGGAAAGGTCCGAAATTCAACGGTAAATATTTGGTGGTAATCAGAATAAAAAACGGTAAAAAGAAACGTCAGACGCTTTTATTCAAATGGGTTCGCATACTACTTAAGCGAACTCTCACCCTGCAATTTAGGGGCCTGCATAAGCATTATACGAACTTTCTGAACACGTTACGTGTACATCATCAGTTGAACTCCATTTAAACACGTCCTAATTCATTATTAGTATAATAAGGTATAAGGTTTTAGGGTTTAGGGTTTTAATGACTCTTAGTTTACATAACTGGTATATGTGAACTTATATTTTCAAATTAAAAATTATATAAATTTACAAACATAATTTTCTAACTTGTCTAATTGGTATTGCATAATTCAAATTTGTATTTTTTTGTCAATAATTCGTCTGGGACTGCTGATAAATTGCTATTGATCAATCTTAATTTTTGCTTTAGAAATAATAACGGAATAAGAAAAAACTATTCTTTCCGTTATATTTATATAGAAAAAATAAAGAAATTTTCATTATATGAAACCTAAATTTCATGTGTGCAGCACAATTTAAATCTAAAATGCATACATTTCATTCACAACAGTTACCCTCTAAAATAGAAAATTTAGTAAATGTTCCGTTATTTTTTTAAAAGAAAATGTTGTATTATTTACTAGGCACACATAGTACTTTCTATGTACTGTATGAATGGCTAAAAAAGAAAAATACGAAATGGTAGTACTGTTTTATAGAGAAAAAATTGCAAATAAAACACTTATGTTATAATGGAGAGAATAGTAAAAATATGTAATTGAACCAAAAATTCTGATTTTAAATAGGCCTTTTTTCGATATGTAATTGAAGAATTAGAGGTTGATGAGAATCGATGCTATGTATTATTTTGCGTAAAGCAAAGTTGGAAAAAGGGGGCTTTTAAGTGCCATCATATTTGGTGTGCTATAATTTTCGATGACTCCCATTTTTTAAATATGTTTATGTATACTAACTACCAACATTTTCTATTTCAATGCCTACAAAAGTTGCTCCATCAAATCTCTTTGGCTTACATGCCCAATTCTGGTTGTGCCTTTCATGGCCTTCAATTTTTTTTCCTCAAAAAAATCATCAAGTGATTAATATTAATTATATTTGTGATTATAATTGTAATTATTAATTAAATGCACTTTCAAATTCATAGATTAGATTAACTGTGATGAAAAAATTTGAATATTTCTAATATCCCCAATAACCAGTTTTATTGCGCACAGAAAAAAGAAAAAAAAAATATATATCTTCCTCTTCTTTTTCTATTTCAAGCTTTTGGGCTACTCAGTTTATAGCAAACTATTATTACAGTCCAATAAAAATTGCCATATTTTTTAGTTCAATAATATTGAAAAAAAATATAATTTTTTATGTATCTATGTTGAATATCAATTTACTATGTTAATTTCTTTTCAAAAAAACTATATTAGTTTTATTCATTTATATAATATAAAATTATTATTTAAAATGAAAATGATAAATTGAAAATTTAAATTTATTATATTTATCGGATAAAAAATAAATAATAATTGTGATTTTTTGAAAATTATTGTTGAATGAAACAATAAACTCATAAAAGCAAAATAGTTAAAAGTTTTGTTGTTTAAAAAGAAATTAATGAGTAAACTTAGCGGGTAGCTTAGTTGGTGAGCACATTGTTCTTTAAATCTTTAAATGTAAGTTTCGATTTTACATGGAGTAAAAATACTTTTTGATGTTAAGTTATCGAGTTCAATTTTTACCAATCACATCATTACATAAATGGATAGAAATAATATTATTCGAGACTTCTTTATATTAAAAAAAAATTAAGGACAAAACATGAGCTTAAGTTATATTTCCACCTTGAACTTTTAAAAATATAATACTTTTACCCTATATTTGAGCTTTACAATAAAATCACCCAAAATGAACTTTTCATAACAATTTCACCCCTTACATAAATGTTGGACTAATTGAGAAATAAAACAATTAAAATAGTCATTCCCTAATATCATAAATTCACTCAAATATAAATTTTGTGCATCATTTCACCTTAAATTCATAATAAGGAACAAATTGAAATTCACGAATTGTACGAGCAACGCCATAATAAATTTTCTATTACCAATACATAATTTATAAATTTTTGAAATAACAGCACCTGACGGGACATAATTAAGAAATAAATATTTATAATTTGTGAAAATTATTTTTGAGTCCTTAAATTATTGGCTAATATGCTTTTAGGTGTTCATGATTTGTATATTAGACTTTTAAGTTCTCAAAGTTTGTTATTATTAGACTTTTAAGCCCTTTCATCCGATTTCCATCCAATTTTCTGTTAATTTATACTAAAATAATAATTATATTCTTTACTTTTAAGTACCCAATAATAATTTATCCAAAATTTCAATAATTCAAAAGAATTTTCTATTTAATTAATTTATTTTATATTAATTATATTTTAATATTATTTTTTTTAATAAAGTAATTTTTTTAGAGATATATTATATGTTTAATAGAAACAATTTTTTTTTTTTTTACATTATACTACCCACTCATCAACTATACTGGTGCTACCACTGTCCTACCATAGTCATTAGTGGTGGACATGATATTAAAAGAAAATAATATTAAAATATAATTAATATAAAATAAATTAATTTTATTACATTAATTAAGTAGAAAATTTCTTTTATTATTAAACTACTACTGGATCCTTAAAGGTAAATGATATAATTGTTATTTTTCTATAAATTAACAGAAAATTAGATGAAAATCAGATAGAAGAATCTGAGGGTCTAATAATAACAAATCTTAAGAACCTAGGAATTTAAAACACAAATCACGAGAATCCAAGAGTGCATTAGCCAATACTTTAAGGACTCCTACATAATTTTCTCAAAATGGTATAATTATCATTTTCATATAAATTGATAGAAAATTGGACGAAAACTGAACGAAAGAATCTGAGAGTCTAATAATAACAAACCTTGAGGAATTAGGAGTTTAATATGCAAACCATGAGAACTCAAAAGCAGATTAGACAATATTTTAAGAACTCAGAAATAAGTTTTCCTTATAATTTTATACATTTTAAGTTAATAAAAGCGTACGATGAAGTTGGAGGCTGGAGCATATATATAATAACTTACATAAGGTTCAAATTAATGGCATAGACTGCTCTTATAGTCGACGTATGCAAGTTGGAGCTGCCTTAGCACAGACTGCTCTTATAGTCGATGTCGCTCTAGCAATCGCTCTGCCAAAGAGTCATTGATGTTGATGTTGCTCTACCAATGTCCTGTCCTAAAATTGGAGTTGGTGTAGCTCAAGTAATGGTTCACTAAAAAATGGATTTTAATGTCACTCTAGCATCAGCTTCATTTGAATTTTTTTTTTTAAACACATGACTCTAACAATGACTTCGCTAAACTGAAATCGATTTAGCTCTAGCAATGACTTCATTGGAAAGTAGGTTTTAATGTCACCTTAGAACTGACTTTGTTTGAATTATTTAGCAAAGATATGACTCTAGCAATTCCCTCGCCTTGCAAATGAAATCAGTAGAGCTCTAGCAATGGCGTCATCGGAAAGTTACTTCATTGGGACTTGATAAAGGCGCGACTTTAGGAATGGTCTCGCCTTAGAACAAAAATTGGTGTAGTTTCAGTTATGATTCAACAGAAAAATTGATTTATAAACAAATTGTACTTATTGTGGTCTCCACGAGACTCGAGCTGATGCAAATTATTGAGGACTTGTAAATCTATATTCTAAACATAGGAAATGTAAGGATTTGAGAGTAATACTTCCAAAATTTAAAGTTGCTAAATTAATTTCTAAACAAATATTTATTTAGCTGAAAACTGGGAAAAATTTGCAATATTTCGTTATTATTCTAAAAAAAAAGAATCTGCATATTACAATAAACTTTATCATATTGTAAATTTTTAAAATAGAAAGAAATATGCACATTACAAATTTATCCACTAAATTTTAACATATTGGTGTTATATTTTTTGAAAATAATGCTCAAAATAATCAATTTTTTTTAAAGAAAAAAGTAGTTTTAATTGCAAACAAAATAAAATAGTTTCTAAATATCATATAAACAATTATAAATAAAATAAATATGACCCTCCAGTAGTTATTTTTTAATTGCAAACATAATAGAATAGTTTATAAATATCATATAAACAAGAATATAAACAATTATAAATAAAATAAATATGAACTCACTCATCTATCTTTCGGTAATAAAAAAAAAATGAACTCATACATCTCAGGACCATGGGCATCAGATCTCACCAGCTTGACATTGCATCATCAGCAATTGGTCAAAGGTCACTGCTTTAAGAGTCAACGATTCGAATTTTGGATTCAAATATGTAGAAGTGATGAAGCAAAGCTCATTATTATTCCTTGAGTAGATTTTTGATACCCAGTTGGCGAAACTGCAAAAAGATTCAAACTTGACAACTTATGGAAGAATCTCAAATACAAAAAAACCCCAAAAAGGGTTACTTACTGAATTTGATGTTAAAGCCAGTGCATTGGTACAGAATGCTCAGTCAAGAATTGCATTGGAGCTTTGTTTTAGGGGTTGTGATAGTGTATGGAATAAGCCAGGGACTTGGCGTCGGATTGAGCAAGGTAAGCACACAGTACTACATGAAGGATGAGCAAAAGGTACAACCCTCTGAAGCACAGGTGTATTTTGGTCTGCTTCAAATCCCTTGGATTGTGAAGCCTCTATGGGGTCTTCTTACTGATACACTTCCTATTCTTGGGTACCGCAGGAGACCTTATTTTGTTTTAGCAGGTAAAATTTAGGGTTCTTATGGCTAAGGTTGTTGGATGCAAGTAGAATTAAAGTTTTTTCTTTTTTTTTTTTTTTTTTTTGTTAATGAAATGAGTATAATTTTTCTGTTGCATTTAATATGTTGTTAGTGCTACAGGATCCTCTTAATTTCTGATTTGGTTCTTGAAGATGAAATAAAAAATAGAGAATGTAAAAATTAGGCTTAGGATGTGAAATTTTTTATTTAGAGTTTTTAGTGTGTAGTGGTATCTTAAACTCAGCAAACAGACAAGCCATTTAACTGCAATTTTTTTTCACTGAAATTTAGAAATGTTAGAGTTGAATGCTTCACCACTTTTGGTTGCTAGATAAAGGAGACATATATCTGATTCCACGGTCTATCATGGATATTAAAATTCATTAAATACTTTGAATATTATTTTTGGATTGAATATCCTTATAGATAAAATGCACATTCCATGTTTAGATTATGAATAAGTAAAACAGTGAGAAGTAGACGAGATTCACGTTTTGTACAATACAGTATGTAATTAGATAGAATTAGCTTGACCTATAGGTTCTGTCCTACTATTCAGGAATTGTTAGCACGATTGCTATGCTTGTGCTGTCGTTACAGAAGGACTTGCATCTTGCATTTGCTCTGCTGTCTCTAATGGCGGGAAGTGCTGGAATAGCTATAGCAGATGTGACAATTGATGCCTGTGTCACACAGAACAGCATAAGCCATCCTTCTCTAGCTGGTGATATGCAAAGCTTGTGTGGGCTCAGCTCTGCCATGGGTGCGCTTGTGGGATACTCACTCAGTGGTTTTTTAGTTCACATTGTAGGACCAAAGGTCAGTTTTTGTTCATAGTTGATATTGGCTACATTCAACAGTGAGCATAATGCTTTTTGTCTCCTTTTAGTCATGTTAATATCGAACCTTTTAGCCTGACTCAATTACTCCTTATTGGTTTTTGAATTTGTTATTGTCCACTCGTTTAAAAAGGAGTTGAACTTTGTTGTCTTGCTACCTAAAGAAATTTATGTTCCCAATATATTTTCTATCTCATGGTAGACGTATATTTTCTAGCTTCCAGATTCATTGAAATTGGAGTATTCAACAGAGTTGAAGGAATATCTTACTTTTTGGTGGGAAGCAGTGGGTGGAACATTATGTTATGAAGAAGCTTAGACAAAATCAAGTATTTCAATACCATTTAAAAGAAAATGTAAAGAAATAACTACTTAAAAAGGATAAGGGATTCTAAGTAGCAGAAAACTAAGAACACTGAAGACTAATTGGAACCAGTGAGGGAATACTTAAAGAATTCCGAAACTTGTATAAGGCCCAAAATTTTCAAAACTAAGAATTAGGTGACATCAGCTTCTAAGTAGGTAAGTATTTGCACATGACTTTCTTCATTGTACTCTTTATTCACCTGTTGAAATATTCTCTTGCAGGGTGTATTCGGGATACTGAGCATCCCAGGAGGTCTGGTCATCCTGGTTGGAATAATACTTAAAGAATCCCATCGGCATAGATTTACCTACAGAGGGGTAAAGCTGTTTTAATTTAATTATAATGCAGCACATTTATACTTCTTTGCGCATATGCTCATATGGAGTCCTTTAGATTAGGTAAGTGAGAAGTTTCTGGATGCTGGTAAGGCTATGTGGACAACACTAAAATGTCGGGATGTGTGGAGGCCATGCTTATACATGTACTTGTCACTGTCAATGAGCTTACATATCCATGAAGGAATGTTCTATTGGTATACTGATGCAAAGGGGGGTCCATCTTTTTCAAAGGTAATACTTCACTTTTACCTATTATTTATATCAGTACTTGGATTCAGGTCTGTATGAGTACCATGCATACATGCCTGGGGATTAGGTTTCCCTATTTTATGAGATTTCTATTGGCACATGTTGAAGCTGCGATTATTTTGGAAGAAGTTAACTGTTCATTTGACAAATTTTAGAGTTCCATTGGTATTAGTTACAAAAATTTTCACCAGGATTTAGCATTGGTTGACTGAGTCGTTTCTTGCTTGTTTTAACATTGCTTGACAGTGATTTTCTGTCTTTTTTTGCCAAACCTTAATAGTTGAACAGTTCTTTAAGTTGCTTTTTCGTGATTTCCATGAAAGATAATCAGTATTTCATTTGTTTAAGTGGTATTTCAATTGAAGACTTCTGTTTCAGTGGCACGTTTACATATATTCACTCAAGTGCACGCTATTTATTTATTTAATGCATTTCTAATGCCCAATTCCAATTATGATGAACATGAAACAATTCATATAAGCTCCTCTTTGATATATTTATGCAGGAGGTTGTTGGGACTATATTCTCAGTAGGTGCAATAGGCTCCCTCTGTGGCGTGCTTATTTACCAAAATTTATTGAAGAACCAACCTTTTCGTGCCCTACTTTTCTGGGCTCAATTGCTGTATGGTTTGTCAGGATTATTAGATATGATACTGGTTTTGCGGGTGAACTTGAGGATGGGTTTACCTGATTATATGTTTGTAGTGATTGACGAAGGTGTTCATCGAATGATTAGCCGCATTAAATGGATGCCTCTTCTTGTTCTTAGTTCAAAGCTTTGCCCTGCAGGTATAGAGGGCACTTTCTTTGCTTTGCTTATGTCAATTGATCATGTTGGTTTGCTTTCATCAACTTGGGCAGGAGGGCTTTTACTCCACATATTAAAGGTTACACGGACGCAATTTGACAATCTTTGGGTCGCCATTCTGATCAGGAGCATATTGAGGTGGGTTCCAATAGGTCTGCTGTTTCTGATACCGGGAAGTGATCCCAACTCATCCATTCTTCCAGAAGATATGTTGAAGTCAAAAAAAGGTGATGATATGCTAGAAAATGGAAATCTTGAAATGGCCTCCCTTGTAGATAGTCCTTGAATAAAGGGGAAATTTTGGGCATATTCTAAAAAAGGCACATCTAGGATTTTTACCAGTTTCTGCGTTATGAATGCCCTAAGAACTCTGTCCTGTTCTTTTAGATATTCCAGTTGATGAACTTGCTTGAGACTGCAGGATCTGTCAGCTTAGTAGCTGAAAAATCAGATGACTTAGTTTAAGCATTCATGGATAAGGTAGCCTTAGACTATGACTTCTTTCAGCTTCTAACAGTAATCAGGATCTAGATCAATATTATGAGTTTCATGTAAATTTCTTTTGAACTGAATATCAAATAGATAATTTTGAAAACAGTTTGGTATTTCTAGCAGGCAATACTTTAGGTTAGCAAAAAAGTAAAGCACTGTAAAACTTGGTACATTACTCAATAGATACCTCCAACATGGGAAATTTCTACATGGCCCATTTATCTCTGTTTTGTTTGAATAGATTTGCAGATTTTAATAAACAATCTCTTTTCAGTTCCAATAATTTTGTTAAGATATTTTTGTGGCTTGTCATTTGTTCCGAAGGCAATCAGATATTTTTGCATCTTCTATATCATATTTAGTTTCCTAGTACAGAGACAGGTTCTGCATATTATGTTTCATGTAACCTGATCAAGATTGAAAGCAACGAAATTTCCTGTGGTTGATTTTGAAAGATCAGAATTTGTTGATGTAATGATCTGCAGAAGAATACACTCTACTAACTTGCATATGAACCTTCAATTCTTGTTTCTTTTGTTCAACCAGATCTTACATTGAAGATATTAATACATGAATTGCACAACTTTTGCTGTGCTATAGCTATTAAATGTGGTATAAATGAAGAATATTGCAGGTTTACTACTTTGCCAACAGAAGGAATTGACAATTTACATTACATAAATATATTCACAATCACATAATCATATTTCCTGAATGGTCAGCTTAGTAGAAACTGCAAGCTTCTAGTGCAAATCCCAGTTTAGATTCTGTGGTATCATACACAACTCTAATGTTTCTCTGCTGATAATTTCCAATTATGGGGATCTCATCTTCAAAATTCAGACTAGCAATAGCCAAGCAGACCTGAGAAGCATCAGTCTTCACAAAATACAGAATCCCAGTTACGTCGACGTTCAATTCTGCGTTTCCTTGGAAGTGCAATTTCACTGTAGGAATATCAACTTCCTGATATGCACTAAGGTTGAAACAAGTATCCAAGATTGAAAAAGGCGGCGAAGAAGGAAAACCAGAAAATTGCTTCAAAAACTCTGCTTTTAGACCTCTGTAAACTGAAGGAGGCAGCCGAGAAATAACTGTTCCTGAATCTATCAGTACACCTTGATCAAATCCTGCTGCTTGCAATGCTACTCCACCAATACTAATACCAGTGAGGTTAAGAAAGTAAAATGTTGGCAATTGTGGATTAAACATCATTCCAGTATAAGAAATAGGAGTTATATTCTTATAAACTGAAGAATTACCACCAAACACCAAAGAACCTGAAGCATCAGTTGCTGTATTAGGCAAACAGTAAGAAAAAACTCCCCCAAATATTGCAGAAGTCTGAGAAATCAATGAAAGATTACTTCTTCCTAATCCCATAAGACCTGAAGCTCCACCAAATAAACCTCTGTTATTTCTTCCACAACCAAAAATAAAATTGCTGACAGAAACTTTTCCTAAACTGAGCTTCTCAATGCCGAGCTCACCGCGGGAATAGGACCCATCACCATAGTTAACAACATAGTCACAGGTTGGGGAGCTGTTGCCACAGACACCAGAATTCCCAGTTGCAGATTGGAGAGATAGACAAGTGGAAGAATTACAAAAAATTGTTTGATATGAAGGAGAAATTGAAGGATTAAAAATTGGGTCTTGTTGGTTATAACATAATCTGCAAGGTTGACATTGGACCCATGTTAAATCACTTCCAGTGTCAACTATAACTGTCATATTTCTACCACCTAATTCAACTGTAACTATGTAGTTTAATGTTTGAAGTTTTACACCTGAAATTAAAGGGATTTGAGTATCTTGAGAATCTGCTTCTTTATTTCCATGAATAATTTTTTTGATTTGAGATTGAAATGACTGTACTTTAAAATTATCAAGAATCAAAATCTCTTGTAGCTTCTTGTTCCAGTCAGTAATCTTTCTTGAACATGAATCTTTGTGCTTCATTTCAAGTATAGTTGCACCATCCACCCATCCTAAAATTTAAAATTTTCAAAATATTAAAAAAAAATTATTTTTAAAAAAAAAATTACCATTGATATTTTAACAAGATGTAATGCAAAATGTAACTATTCAAATAAATTTTAAAAAGAAAAGGAAAGTGAAGTCAAGGCAAAGTTTGTAGCTTTTTCTTTAATCAATAACATTTCAGTTTTCAACCCAACAAAATTAAAAGAAAAAAGAGAAAGAGACCAATGATGATTATTTCCCATAAAGCATGAAAGCAATTACAGATCCCAAAATAGAGACTTAACAAAAAAAAAAAAAAGATTAGTATATTAATCACCATTAATTCATCAATGGAAGGCTTAAAACTATGAAAAGTTTATTAATTTGTCCATTATTTTTACTCACTTGATTTTTGGGAGAGACAAGTAGAAGAAGTTGAAGTGTGATTCTTTTGTATCCATTGCCATTGTTGGAAGCTCAAGACTTTCTTTTCTTGAAAACTTGGAACTCTGTTGCTACTACTACTTCTACTACAAGAAGATATAGTAGCAAAAGTGAAGAGAAGAAGAAGAAGGAAAGAGGAAATGAGTAATGTTGATTTAGCCATTGTTGAAGAGAGTGAAGCAATAACAGAAAGAATTTTACTTTTATATAAGAGTTTACCAATAAGAAAAGAAGAAGAAGAAAAAAATCAGGGTCAAGTATGTGGGAGAGAAAGGAAAGGAAAGAAAAGAAGAGATTCTTGGGAGTTGGAGTTTGGCAAGAGAACAAAAGAAGGAGGGCTGGCTTCAAGGACCCACTGGTGCATGAGAAATTATTGGGGATTCACGTGCATATACTTGAGCAGTGAAAATTACTAAACCAACAAAAAAAAAAAAAAACATATATACACACCACCAACCTCAACATATTTATTTATATATAAATAAAAAATATACGGATAATATACTTAAAAACCCAGTTTAAGGTAATTGTAACTTAGCTTCTCAATCATAACGAGTATGAACTTCAATTTCTAATTATAATGGGTTGAATTTCAATTTTCTTTTACAGTAATTCTTTTGACTATAAATATTAATTTTTCAATCTCCAACAGGAACAAAATATAATTGTTCAAACGTCATCTCATCTTCAAACTCCATTTAGGATTAATTTGAAATTTTTCAGTCCAAAACTCAATTTTCATTTTCAGAGTACCCCCATCGAATGTGTAAGGTGATTCGATTTTCCCTGCGAGTTAAGGCAACCAAGAATTGTAAAGAGTTTCGATCGGTTTTTGACTTTTTCTAGCCAAACCATGCACAGTCTATCAAAATATGACCATATTCGAATTTCCACTTTTAGACCTTTGATTTAGTATATTATTTATTAGCTATGTTTACTGCTAAAAACAGAAAAAGAGTTTTGGGTTAAAAATTTCAGTTTGATCCTGGACGAAGCTTAAAGATAAAAAATTACATTTTGATTCTTATCAAACCTTGAAAAATCACAGTTTATGGTCAAAGGAAGTACTTGTGAAAGAAAATTGATACTTAGACTCATTCTGACTACAACTTGAAGTTTAATTCCCAAGTTCAGATAATGTGTGTGAAAATTATTGAAAATTATTCAATTTCTAAGTCTATAAGTAACTTTTATAGTCTAATTAAACTTTTAATTCTTAAAAGATACATATTTTAATTTTTAACTCTTAAAATGGTTATATTGGTTTTATTTATAAATTGGTAATATTCTTTTTATAATATCTTTATAAACGGTTTATATTTGTTTATTAATAAAAAAAATTTGTTATTTTAAGAATTAATTTTTAAAAATTATGACAATTTTAAAAATGTTGGGTATTCAAATGTAATTAAATATATAGTATAGGCTAAAGAGAAAAGGAAAAATATAAAAATAGGAAAATTTTGTAGGAAGTAAGAATAGTGGGAATTGGTGGTGGTGAGTATGATGATGAGATAAAAGAAGAAGTGATTTAGAATGATATAATTGGTTTGAAGAGGTTTGAGAAGATAAGATATATATATATACATAGAGTGAAGAGTGGTGTGGTGGGGAAACATGTCTTGTGTTCGATATTGTCCCTTTCTATAATGGGACTTTTTTCATAATAATCTATACCATATTTTTGCATTAATCACACTTATTTTTTTCTGTTTATATATGCACTTATTAATAACTTAATTTCATATTTTTACCTTTTTAAACTTATTACTTATACTACACTACCTATTTTATCTATCTTCAATTTTTCTTTTAAAATCAAAACTACTTTCTATTATCCAACTACAATCTTACTATGTTAGGGTCCGAAATAAGTATAGCGATTTGTATTGTTAAATCTTATATTCAACTCGAAAGCACATGAATTTTTTTCGTTATCACAATTGTGCGAGTGGAAATAGATATCATAATCCCGTTTTAAACTGTAAAATCTATACATATATGTATATGTATGTAACTATATATAATTTATATAAATAATGTTAGATAACAAAACCTGACCTCCACCCGCCCTATTGTCATCCGTGGTCATGACTAATGATCTAATGATATGATTGATGATATCATATTAAATGGGAAGGGATTGAAATTTAAAGAGTTAAAATTTTTAACATAACTTCCGAGCATTATGAAGTGTTGGTTTGGTATTATGTGGGCATAACAACTTATCTTTGAATGCACTCTTAAGAAATTTTGTTGATTAATTAATAAGAAAAAAAAAAACTTTTAAAAATTATTATATTCTTTGGAATACAAATTAAATGAAAAAAATGTAACAATATTTTAAAGTTCGGCAAACATAACGAAATATCTTATACTATTGAGAAAGATAAAATTGAATAAAATTATATTGCACAGAGATAAATGGTGGTCCAAGTTTTTTAATCTAGAAGACCCAATATTTAATTTTTGTAAGTCATAATTACTTTATTTTATTTATTTTCTTTAAACAATGGACAAATTCTAATTTTTCTTAATATTTGAGTGAATGTTGAATTATATTCAATTTTTTTAAAATACGTGACTTTCAATTGATATGGTATTTTTTTTTTCTTGGACTACATTTAATAGTTAATTTTACAATTCAAATTGCCTCGTCTAAATGTTATAAAATATAAAATTTAATACCCAAAATTTTGTTCATTGTCTTATTTTTGTTATGCATGAATTCACAAAATTGGAAATTTAACTTTTTAATCTTTAAAAAATAAAATGAAACTTTTTAAAGAAGTATAACAAATCAAAAGAATAATAATTTGTATATTAATCACATTGCTCTATTTAAATATATTTTTCAAAAATTTAGAATTTGATAATAACTTTATCAATTATCAATTAGCTTTCATTAAGTATAATATTAATATGTATATTAATCACATTGCTCCTCTAAATATATGATTAAGAGTCATTCACTCTAGTAAATATAATTTTTTTTTTAAATTAAATGTATAAATCAAATAATAGAAATATATATAATCGTATATGAGAAATAAAAATATATAATAATAGATAATTGCAATTTCTTATTTGAAAATGATCTTCAAATCTTAGGAGAAGAGATTAATTTTCAAAGAAAAAAATGGTATGATTACAAACTTTAATAATATTTCTGAACGTTTGATCTTTTGAATTCTGAACGTTTGATCTTTTGAAAAATCTGTGATGAATGAAACTTGTAGAAAGATTGAAACAATCACATATTGATGGAGGAACGAGATCGCATTATCAGTCTCTATCAATAAAACACTAATACTCATACTTGAAGATATAAGATGTTCACGAACTAACAAAATCAAATAACGAAAATATAAATATAATAGTATTAAAAACTCCATGAAAAAGATGAAATATTAAAACAACACTCCACTATTGAAAAACGAAAATTTATTAAAAACAAAAAATATAGAACAAAGGAAAACAGTAACCAACATCGATTAAAAAAAATTAACGGTGGCTCAAACCAAAAAATTAAGAATAAACTACAACAGAGAGATGGGTAGGTTTTCTATATAATTTTTTTTTCAAAGGTAAATATAATGTTTTACAGATTATTATTCTAATTTAACATAAAAAATAAAACATGATATTTTTTGAAAAAAACAATCTATAGTACATTAATGTTTCTTATTATAAAATAAATTCATGACATTTGAAAAATCATCTTATTTGATGAAATATTAGGTTCTCCATAAAGAAAATGTAAAACACAATTTTGAACAAAAAATGAACTTTCATCATCTGAAGAAGGAAGACATTAACAATGTCGAAATATATAGGATTTATCTACTACCTCAATTAAAGGACAATATAATTATATTCGCTGCCATTAAATCCAAGTTCCTTTTTATTTTTTATTCTCAATCATATCATCCTTTTTATTTCCTATATTAAAACGTTAATAAGTTTCGAAATATCAAATTATTAGTTGTTATGTTAGGAAATTAAAGGATCCTATATTAAAGTAATTTAAAAATAAATAATAAACGAATTTTTCTTTTATTTTTCAAAAATTATAAAAATATTTAAAAATGTAAATTCAAAACCATTTATTAAGAATAAGCGATTTCGTCCAATGTTTTTTTTTTCTTTCTGAGTTTCGGAAATATTTCCATTTGTAAGTCCGAAATTCATATTTACGGCTCAAAAGAACCGAATGATCAATTTTGCAATCGACTGTTAGAACCAACAGGTCTTCAAATCATTCATTTGAAAAAATTGAAACCCTAAATAAAAAATAAATAATATTAATTGAACTTAGTTAATAGTGAATTTGCTAATTTTCATGTTATTACTACAAATGGGTAATATTTATGTTATATTATATATAATAGATACTTAATTTGTACTTAGTCTCCCTAATGATCCATGTTTTTTTTTTTTTTCCTTTCAAATATGACAAACTAAAGTTATAATTAAATTCAGAAAATTTTATGAAATTGATTTGTTACGAAGTGACATTGTTTACAAAATTTTGGTCTTTTCATATTTTTTTTAGGTTATTTGTATTTGAATAAATCATTATTGCTAAGGAAAACATATATTATATGTATGGATGAATACTCTATGCGTGCTTGGTTTAATTATTAGCTAGGATTATAAGTTTATTTTTGAAAATGATAAGGAATATATGATTGAAATCATTAAAATAGTAATTAAATGGAAAATTAGGATGTGGGTTTTTGATAGTGATGATAAATATTGATTTATAGAATCTTAGGATTAAGAGGGAATTTGGAGAAGGCATATCTATATATCTTAAAGCCAGCTACACATGTTTCTTTGAAAGTTGGAATTATTCTTTGGATTTAGTAATAATTAATTAATAAGGCCATTCTTCATAAAAATATTCAATATATTTATATTGCTGTCATGCCCATCCATTCCCATGTGAATGACATCAACCTAATTATATTTTTAATCTACAACTTGAATGTAATTGCATTAATTAATTCCCATTAACTAAACCTTGAATTGAAGATGAACCATCAACTATGGCAACTCCCTCATTACCCTCTTTAGCTACATCCTAAAGAACTTGAACCAAATAACGTTTATATAGAATGAGAATAGGTTGGAAATTCTGAAAATCAACTTAATATTTATGGGGATATATAAGGTTTTAAGGTTAGAGTTGGAGTTGCAATCAAAGAGTGGCTTAAAAGAATGTACTCAACAATTAAAATAAATAATTAGAAAAAGAGTTTCATTATCTTAAAAATCGTCTAAAATAATACTTAAAAAAAAATATTTGATTAATTTATTTTAAAAAAATAACACTTGATTAATTTATTTAATAAAAAATATCATAAATAAATAAAAATAAACATGTACAATTATCATATACTTTTTATATAAGTATTAAAAAATTCATACTTATTGTATAATTTTTATATCATTATTATATAAGTATTGAACAACTACCGTATTATTGTATAGTTGTATTATATAAAATTTTTTACAAATATATAAAGAGTCCAGCTTTTTTTAAATTATGCGTTATATCCATTTTTTAAATATAATAATAACTAAGTCTGAATATAGATATTTACCTTTAAAAAAATATTTAGAAATGGACTCTTTATTTCTTTTAAAAAATATATATATTCATGTTAAATCAGAAAAATATAATAAATAGATAGAAGTTTCAATTCAAGATATAGATAGATTAGTAGACTTTTTTTTTTTATATAGAATTTATAAACATTTCAAGAATTGGATCTATACGTATTTACTATTAATGTAGTTTACTAAGCTACTATTTATGAAAATAATTTGAAAATGGTAGGAAATAAAAAAATTGTAAATTATATATTTTAAAAAATTTGACTAAATACTTTATTTATAAAATTATAAAATAATTATTAAATAAAAATATAAGACAAAAAAAAATGAAAAATGAAATGCTGAGCCTAGAGATATGTGCTAAAATGCCTCTCTATTTCAAGTTATATATATATATATATATATATATATATATATATATATATATATATATATATATATAAAAAATAAAAAAAAAAATAAAAATATAAATTAAAATAATAAGAATAATAATAATAATAATAATAATAATAATCCTTTCTATTTCAGTTAACTTAAAATCAAAATAACAAACACTAGCCACCGGCTACTATCCAATTTCTTTTCCAACAAGTATCCACACCCACCATCACCACCGGCCTTCGTTTGCCATCACCGTCACCAGCTACAATCGCCTTTGATAAAAAACAAATAAAACAGAGTCTTTGTCTCTCTTCTTCTTCTTCTTTAAATTTTGATGAATTTTATTTTCTCCGGTATTCTTCTTCTAATAAAAAATTTAGAGATTTTCATGATTCTGAAGATGAATAGGTGCTGTGGATTTTGGAGGAGAAAGAATCTTTAATGGCGGCTAAGGTTGGGTTGATTAGGAGAAGAAGAAGATGAAGTATGTTTGGATATACATATGGTATACGTGACAGTTTAACACCATATGTGGTATGTATATACATATACAGACCCCATATGTGATATATATGGTTTATATATATACTTTTCTTCTTCGGAAAATCGAAAATCGGAGTGAAAAATATTTTTACCTGGATAACAGCAAATTGAATAGTCAGTTTAGTTGTTTGGAATTGCAGGTTAAATTTCTAATTGATTTTCATTGATCTTTTGTTTGTCAATAGGTTCATTCGGTTGTATCTTTACAACTCTCTTCATTCGGGTAATTGGGTAAACCGGGAAGTGGCGTTACATGTCGACCCAGATCCATATTTTAATTTACTCGATTGTGTTATTTGGGATGAATGAACCATAATTTTCATTTACTCCATATTCGTCGCACTTGAACCTTACCATACACCTAAAGGTTTTCCCACTGATGCTAGAGTGTGTGTTGCAAACCTAGTAAATGAGTGAAATCTACGTGAGGAAGAGACTTGGTAAAGATATGAGCCAGTTGTTTGGAACATCGAACATGAGTAGTGACTGAGCCAAGATTAGAGATGGTGACCAACGAGATGACAATCTAAATTATTGTGCTTCGTCTGTTCGTGGAAGATGAGGTTCACCGTGATGTGTGTGTTTGCCTGATTATCGTAATAAAGAAAATTATAAGCAAAGCTGAGATCTAAAACTAAGGCAGTAAGTTTTGTAATCAGATGATCTAATGTGGGATTTGCCATACTTTTATAGGCATCCTCCATAGAGGATCTACTCACTTTATTTTATTTTTTATTTTTCAAACAATTAAAAAAAAGGTGCCTAGAATGACACAATATGTGAAGATGGAACTTTATGTTATAACAAACCTCGTCCAATCAGCATTACAATAGGTGTTGATGGAGAAATTGTTTATGTAAGATACTTGAGAAGATGTAAGGTAGCTTAAAAATCACCTATTGAATAGACTGCATGAATTATGATAATCATTGCACGATATAGGTGATGTTTGGGCAACTGAGATGCAAGTGGTATGGAAAAGACCGGATCTGCAAGGTCTTACCCTAATCCATTCGGTAACCACTCCGCTACCTATCTAAAGGTATCAGTTGACAACAGCTGACCAACGAACAAAAGGTATCAGTTGACAGCCTCACACTGTCAAATCTTTTAGTACCCTTATATTCGATTTATGACGGCCAAGATCCAGCCAAATTGCGAACCCTAGCCTTGAAACATCGCCACCGGAAAAATACGATTTCAAATTACAGCTGGCCGAAAATCTCATTAATTCATGGCAGATCGACCATTTCTTGATGGTTTTTGTCAAGTAACAGGCTATTTGCAAGTATTCAAAAGGTTTTTGTTGAGTTTCAAACGGAAATCCATTAATTACAAACTTACTTCACCTAGGAAGAAGTCTCAGCCTACTACAATTTTTTTTGTGAGAAACGCTGGTTTTCGTCGTGATTCAAGTTGGCCAATGTGTAGTTAAGGTGATTTTGACCAGTTTTCAGTTAGAATTCGTGCAGTTGGCGTTGAATTTTAACTGAAAATTTTGGTTTTTTGTCTTGCTTGAAAAGTCGTTGAAAAATGATTTTATACTCATCATATACCCTATGTGCTGTATACTTGTAGGAAAATATGATCTCTTTTGCTATTATTTTTAATTCTACGAACTTAAAAGCTTCAAACAGCTAGTTCTTAGATTATTTTTCTCAATTTCACTTTTTTGGCTAATTATTTTCATTTTTTGGACGTATTTGCCATATTTTGTTGTGTTTCAGTACTTTTCTTGTAACTAGCTCATTTGTAATATTTACATCAACCAATATATAGAAGCCTATGAAATAATTTTAAAAAATACAATTAACTTATAAATTTAAACAATTATTATATGACTATTTGAAAACTAAAGAAGAAAAGAACTTAAAAAATTTCAATACATAAGATAATTTCTTTACTAGAATTTTGCATATTGTTTAAGGCCTCAAGAATAATGATAGTACTTGTAAAGGGAAGAATTTCACACAATAAAAATTAATAATTCATGATTTTTGATTAGTATAGTAGATAAGTAAACATTAGAAACAATGTCTTTTTATTACAAGATTGATTTATACAAAAAAAAAAAAAAATTAAAATTTCTGAGTAAATACTATAACTTATCAAATAAATAAACTAATAATTTAATAAATTCTAAAACATATTGATAGAAAATAGTAACATTCCAATTTAATGATCACTTAAAATATAAATGGTGGGCAAATAAATATAACAAATTAAATTATAACTAAATTTAAATATAATTCAGTACTACTTTAATTATTACTAAAAATAAAGCAAACAAAATAATAACATAATAATCTTAATCCAAATATTAGAATTGTGTTATTAATTATGGAAAAGTGATAAAAGATGATGTATAATTATCTTGAAACTTGTTACTATTTATTTTTAATACAACTTTTGAAATTTATATGGGTCAAGAATATAACTCATTCCAAACCAATCTAAATCTACACTTTTCTCATAATAGACTAATATAAATCCCAATCCCATAACAATGGTAATATTGGGTTTAAGATTATGGGCGTTTTAAAATTTTTAGCTGTCGAAAAAGGTCATTTTATTTTTCATAGGTAAAAAAAATATATATACTACTAATTACAAAATAGGTCTTTTATTCATTGTTTATAATTATTTTTATTGTTTACACATTCTTTTTACTTTGTTTATTATTATTTATTTGTGTTTATAATTAGTTTATTTTGTGTTTTCAGATGTTTTTGTGTTTCTTGTCACTTGGAAAAAAAAAAATTTCAATGGCTGAAAAATTCATAACATAACTAATGCTAGACATCTCTACACCATTGGAATGAAAAGTTGATGGTGATTTCAAATATGAAATTAGTTTTACGTAATTCAATTCCAATTTGTCTGAAAAATTTAAATTCCTATAACAATAGTCAAATCAAAGAAATTTTATATAAAAAGAATTTAAAAAGAGTTCACTTTCTTATATTTTGCTTAAGAATACCTTAGAAGAAGTCCAACCCACTCTTAACGTTCTAGCAAATAAGGATCCAAACGAATATGAGTTTAACAGATTCGTACATTTAAATAATCCATTTATAAAAATCTGAAAATTAAAAAAAAAAAAAAAAAGACGGTGACGCAAACTTTAAATAAAAAAAATCAGAAGAAAATAACGGAAAAGCAACCCTAAACCTCATCGTCTTCTCCGACAAGCCAAAGGAGCACCGTGTCGCCCAACTGGTGGGAAAATCGACTGAATGCAGACCAATTATCGATACAAACGTCGAATTTAAATACAAACCAAAATTGACGAAGTTGATTAGAAACGAAGAAGATTCAAATTGCTTTCTGATTTGCTTCAAGATTTTCATTTTTGTGATTTCCATTTTTTATTTGCTTCTCATTCCTTTCTGATTTGTTTTTGGTCTCAATCTTCAGTTTGAATTTAAAACTTGGTGTCGTGATTTGACTAAGGCGGATAAAGAACAAAAGAAATCAGACCGCAATCGGACTACAAACATGAATTTCCGTCGATGGTTTAAATCATTAAAGGTTTCTGTCGTACTTCCGGCGCTATTTGTAACGACGGCAGATGATAAAAAGCTTCTTTCATGGGTGAAGAAACCAATGAAGCAATGAGAAGAAAAACACATTCGCAAAAGACACCACTCAAAGAAGAACGACGGACGGAAAGTCGCTGGAAAGTGATCAAAACGAGTTAGAAGCTCGATAGAAACATACCGAATATGTGAATCCGTCGAGTTTGAGAGCTGCTGCAAGCTGAAAAAACATGAGGTGGTCATTTTTTGAATCTCGCAGGAAACGCGTCATCGCCGGAAACTTCATTCTTTCTTTTTTCAGTTTGAGGTTTTTTTGGTGATTTTCGGCTGGAAAATCCGTTTCTGTCTAGCCGATTTCTAGCGGGGGAAAACGAACTGGTAAAATTTGATGTAATGTCCTTCCCCTACTATCGATTTCTAGCAGTGTCTACACATTGAGTCTTCAAAACCCCCTCCCACATCACCATTCAATACTTTTTGGCCGCTATCGGGCAAACCACTTGGGCACTAGCTCCAATGTCAGTAAAACTTTACCGAAAACAAGAACGTCGGAATCGTTGCCGAAAAAGCGAAGCTGTTGGAATGGCACTGGATTTGTGAACTGTTTGCAGGAAATGGCCATTTTAACTATTATTTTCAATTTTTTTCCTAAAATAATGACGAACAAACATTGTCATCTAATTCCACGACACACCAAACTCAATATTAAATTGGTCTCCAACCATTAAACTAAAATATGATAATTATAAATAAATTTAAAATAGACTCAAAATTCAAAAATATCCTATATTAAATTTTAAAAATTAAATAGCAATATTCAAATAATATGAAGTTTTGAATGAAATTTATAAGTGTAATTGAAATGTGGTTATGTTATGAGTTATTTTTTTGAATTATGTATTTGTCGGAATAAATATTATGAATTGCGATTCTTCTTGTATAATGTATAAAAAGTGGTGAACTGTCAATAAAATATCTACCAAATCGCAAAAGAATCAATTTTAGAATCTTCATTTTTTATTACATAACGATAAATAAGAAGATCAACTGAATCACACTGGTTATATTATAAAGTTTTTGTTTTGAATCTTATATTAAATGATTTTAAGCGGATATATATACCCATTTTCAATTACTTGTCCCTCTGGAGACCCATAATAAATTTCACTGTACCTATTAGTTTCATCCCAAAATTGATCGCCTTAAATTAGATTGCCATCCCTATGTAACAAACAAGGCAGAATTTTTGTCTTTTCCGTAAATTCAATATTACAAATCATAAAGGGAAAAAAAAAGAATGGTGGAAATGATGAATAAATATTGATTAGAGAAAAGGAAAATGATAAAAGAGGTCACATCAACGAATGATTAATTGTAAACTTAAAATCTATAACTGAGTAGTGGTTGGTGGAAGGAATGCTTCTCCAAATCATTAACTGCTAAACATTTCTGAACCACGTCCGATCTACGGCTTCCACTGCATCTCTTTTCCCATTCTGTTTCACGCATTTCCTTCCTCATTTTTTTCTTCACATATAAATATCAAATATTACAGTTTTTTCTTTTTAAGCACTAAAACAAATTGGAACCCAAGTATCAAGTGCACTATCTACTATTGAATTAACTCAATGTCAGTGAAAAGTGAAGCGCGGATATGGAAATTGAATCCCCATGACATTTTTGTTGACTTGTTATTGTTATTGTTCTTTTAAAAAAAATAAAACAATTTCTTGTTGCAATATTATTACATGAATCAATAAACCTATATGCTCCAGTTTAATCATAAGATTGCGTATTTGATCCACGAAATATGATATTCTAAAAGTCAGAAAAATCAACCTCAATAGTATCTATTATATGTGATCCGTATTTTTGGACCGTTAAACGACTTATCCTAAGATCACACGGATGAAAATTTAACAAATAAACAATCAATACTTTCTTTTATCTATTCCCAACATTTTGTTTGTTGATTTACGTTTAATATCATTCTCACATATACTATTTTATAAAAGTTGAAAAATAATTTTACCAAAGCATAATGTTTTGAGAATTTGATAATTTATGAAAATATGAAGGATAGCTGATGTTTTTAAAATGAATAAATTTATATCTTAATAAAATGAAATCATCAATCTTAGGTTTGAAGGAAAAGGATGAGGGGAATAAAAGGAAGAAAGAAAAGAAAGGGAAAAGAGGGAGAGAAAGGTAATATTTCTAAACGGTGCCTACTTTACAGAGTCAAAAAAAGAAGCCAAAGCCAACTTGGAAACATTATCCAATACGCCATCCATATTTTTATATTTAAATTACATACGTGTCATCACATACCACCAGATTTTACCACGTTTCATCTCCTACCCAATCACAGCCATTCGTTGAAAGCGCCAAATCCAGAACCCGACGATGACATCTCATGCGAAGGTTCTTGAACTGGGTCCCACACTATATCCAATATCCATAAAACCATACACGTGTACGCCCTAGATTTTGCCACCTAACATATTTTGCCGCTATGCTTAGATCACCATTTCTAATCATAGAGCACTCGGTTCCAAATTACCATATCACCCTCACAAGTTCCAACACAAGCACAATAGCCGAAAGATAGCACCGTAATTTCCTAATTCAACGCGAGTCCTTCCTGCTGAGGTAATGAATACGTGGCTATTCCATTAAAGTCACGTGACAGCCGCCTTTGCATTGAAACTGGAAATATAAGAAATTACTATAATTATAATTATTGAAAATGAAAATAATTTAAAAGAAAGAAAATAGCGTCGAGAGAGGTTGCAGAGTGGTGGGAGGGAAAGAGAAAGGTAGTGCGATATTTGTTTGCCTGAGAGATTCGAAAAGAATCGTTGTTTTATGACTGAGATAACTCACCGAGTTCAGCGTAGGATTGTATAACATGGTTCAATTAATGAGGAGATCTACAGTAAAGCTTGAAGTTGAGGATGCCTTGGAGGATCAACTCGGCCCCTTGCACAAACGATCCAAGCTCGACTCTTCTTTACAGGTACTCTATTCAATAGTATTAGTTTTCAATTTGATTTTCTTGCTAACCAAACAGAGATTTCTTATACTATTAATTATATTGGTTTTGATTCGCGTTGCAGATGATACCAGCTGCTTCTTTGTGTAATCCGCTTGATGAGCCAAGTCCGCTTGGTTTGCGACTCAAAAAGAGTCCATCCCTTTTGGATTTGATACAGATGAAACTTTCTCAAAATCAAGCAAATAGTAAGAAGAAAGATCACAAATTGGCCGGCAGTAGTATTAATGCTAATACTGATAAGCTCAAGGCATCAAATTTTCCAGCTTCGCTTCTTAAAATCGGGGATTGGGAGGTACGTCCAAATTAATAATTTGTATCTGCTAAATTCTTCCTTCTTTTCTTTTTCCTGGAATTTTGTAATATTGACTGATTTATCTGATATTTTTCTATATTAGTATAAGTCGAGATACGAGGGAGATTTAGTGGCAAAATGCTATTTTGCCAAGCATAAGCTTGTGTGGGAAGTGCTTGATGGTGGTCTCAAGAATAAAATTGAGATTCAATGGTCGGATATTGTAGCTATCAAGGCTAAATTCCCTGAAGATGGACCTGAAAGCTTGGATGTTGTGGTATTTGCTCGTCTTTTCAAATACATCTCTCTCACACAATAGATTAATCTTAACTATTATGATGATGATGAATGTTTTTTTGGTGCAGTTGGCTAGACAGCCCCTCTTCTTTCGGGAAACCAACCCTCAACCTAGGAAGCATACTTTGTGGCAAGCAACTTCAGATTTTACTGGCGGGCAAGCCAGCATATACAGGTATTAGTTTGTTTGTACGAGTTTTTCTTATTAATAACTTGGGTGTTTCTGTAGGATGAAATTGAACAGATTTTTTCTTAAGAAGGAGAGAATTTGAATTTGGCTTTTTTTAATATATATTTTATGGTTTTCAATTAATAACATACAGATTCATCCAACTTCACCTGAGAGTGACATCTATCTAATAATGTGCATAGAAGATTTATTAAATTTTGTAACTTGTTGAATAAGTACAATATTTGATTGTCATTGCATATGTTCAATGTGCTCATGCTGTTTCTTTGTCATAGGCAACATTTTCTGCAGTGCCAACAAGGTTTCATGGGCAAGCATTTTGAAAAGCTTGTTCAATGTGATCCCCGGCTCAACTTTCTTAGTCAACAGCCAGAAATTGTGCTGGAAACTCCATATTTTGAGTCAAGAGTTTCTCCCTTTGGTGATTTGAATGAATCTACTGATGTGCTTGATTTGAAGGCTGAAGAGAGGCCTGCAGTCTTTGCTTTAGGGGATCCAGCATCACCATCTGGAGTTCTTTCATCTTCATTGGATGATGAACGTCAAGTCTTCATTGGCAGAACGTCTGAAATTGTTTCTCGTGAAACCCCTTCACCTAGCACAGGTAAATATGATCTTATGATTGAAATTGGTTATTGACACGTTTAAAACACTTTGCTTTTGTTACTGATAATTGAATAAGTACCACTATTCATGTGATTTTCTGGAATATATGGTTGGATTAGCAGTAAGCTTTTGTATTTATCTTTTAGTTATATTTTCTTTTTGCACACATCAATATTTTTTGTAACCGCCTTCAGAGGCAGATGTGCCTATCAGTATTTAGCAGAGAAGGGAGCAAGTTTTGAGGATGACTCCCCCATCTCTGAAGTTGCCCATTTGGAATAGGTCATTATATGCGGGCTTGGCGCCAAGAAATTTAAGCACCAAGTATCTACCTTGGAAATTCACCATGAGGTTGGTGGAATAATACAATCTCTCAAATTGAAGTGCTCTTTGAAAAGCATCTTTGTTTTTCCTAAGAATCACTTGGTGAAAGGGAAAATAAATAAAATGCTGTGACATTAACACAAGCATGCAATGTAAGAGGCTGCTGAAACTTTTGCTAGGCCCATCTTCTGCTGAGCATTTTTGGTTTGAAATTGATTTGACTTACATATCATCCATCATAATGGAAGGAACATGTCATGTGATTCTAATATGGTAGGCCATATCATCTACAGAGAAGCTGGTGGTGGCTGTGGTGGTGATAAGGTGGCTATTGATGTCTTTATTGTAACAAATGCTTGCTTACGAGTCCTCACTGCAGGAAGTCATGTTATTTTTGATAATTCTTGCAGCTGAAAGCCACAATTATCAGGACTGAGTGTTGATTTTATTAACTCTTAACAATGTTCTGTTTTCAGTGTGTAGTTGTGATTGTTTGGAGTCAACCACAAGTTTCATTTTTCTAGTGGTATTATTTCTATATTATTAGTACCTCACTTTACTCGGCTAACTATACTATCTTTTGTTAGTGATGGATACTGATGCAATTGAAGACATCAGAAGTTTGAAACCAAATGAGCAGAAGATACTAAACCATTGGAATCAAATTAAGGTGCATGGAATACAGCCATCCATGTCAATGAGTGACCTAGTGAACCACATTGGACAGTGCATTACAGAACAAATGGTCTCAGGTAATCCTACCCCAGCTTATTCTAACCCAACGACCAATGACGTTCTAGATGAGATCACACAGTACTTGCTCAGTGACACTCAACTTACATCAGCCTCAGACGAGCAGTCCCTCTTGTCAAGGGTCAATTCTCTTTGCTGTCTACTGCAAAGGGATCCCGGATCAGCAAGAAACTTGCAAGCTATTAACATGCTTGATCATGAAGTAGGCGGTGGAACTAAATCCAGCGACGCATCTCTCTGCCAAGGTAGAGTCATAGAGAACTCAACAGTCAATGAAGATCAGTCCAATAACGTAACCAACCCAAAGCAGGCACCTGCTATATCAAGAAAGGACTCGGTTGCGGAGCTGCTGCTTAATCTTCCAAGAATTGCATCTCTTCCCCAATTTTTATTCTACCTATAGAGGGATTTAGAGAAACCTGTGGAAAGGCCAATGGGTTCCACCTCTTTCAACTGACTTTATCTGGGGATTTTCGTCAATTTGATGTGTGCATATAGAATGCATATTGTGGTTTTCAGTTTACTTTTTTTTCTTTTTTGTAAATTGTAGAAATTTGGGGGTTTTGAGATTAGATTTTACATTGATGATGAATCCTCGCATGGTATGTTTTGTACAAATATCTGTAAAATGCTTACTCTTTAGATCAGCTCTTGGAGATATGTTAGTGCAATGCTACCTTTTGTCAATTATTCTCAAGAAATGGCAGCCTTTTTTATCCCTAGAAAATGTCTCATAGTTATCCAAATACATGAATAATCTGACTCAAAATTATTGCTTCATGGGGAAGAAACAGAGGACTTGCAAAAAGAACCAGAAATACAGTTCAATTTATATTTTGCAAAGCTACAAACTAATTAATGAACGTATAAACCTTTACCCAATTTCAGAATTATAGACAGGAACAATCATGCACAACATATTACAAGTCTGCTACTCTCAAATATTATATATTCCTATGCGACTCTTAACTCTTCAAACAAGGCTACAAAAGAATATTAAGAAAATAGAGAGAAAAACAGAGTGTTAAAATGACTCTTTTAAGGTTGATCAGGACCTTCATCACTAGGGACATCTTCATCATCTATTTGCTCATTTTCCTGTAACATGTTCATCAGCATGGATATTTGTTCTTGCAGCATAGTATTTTCTCTTTCTACCTCGGAACGTTTACTCCGCTCTTCGAGAAGTTGTAGTTGCAGATGTTCTAGACACCTTGCATCCTCCTCTAACTGCTCATTTAAGCCATCGATTTCCCGGTCCTGCAAGAGAACTTCGTCCTAACATACAATCCACGATAAAGGGAGAGAGTTTTTTTGGCAAAAACATATTAAAAATACCTTTCTGTTCATTTCCTGAACAGCAATTCTCCGCATGCTCTCGACAACATCTACATTAACAAGCTTTCGCTTCTTTCCAATCAGCCAACCCTTGGGATAACTGGCTGCATCGAAATCTGGTGGAGGGAGTAGGGTCTCTGCTGATGGTCTTTTACCATTGGCATTTGTAACGGGTTCCAAGGGTTCAAAAAGAGCTTTTCGCCTTTCAGACATCTCCGGAACTGCAACTGCTTCCTGCATCTTTTCATCAACACTGGGAAATTCTTCCTGTTTTTTGGGTGTTTCATTAGCACTGTCGACTGTTACCTTGTCTAAATTCCTCCCGCTAGCTGTCGGAAAGAAGTTACCATTCTAGTTCCAACAATTTAGACAGGCCAAACTTATGAAACAAGAAAAAATAAGGTACGATGGTTACATATTTGCCGCCCCACAATTCAAATACGAGATGTTCGACTCTCCTCCCTCCTCGCCTTCCCACATTATTTAACTTCCATATCTATTAAACATAATGAACTCACCTAAACCATACATGCTAGCAAGTTTCACTGGTGAAATTATATACATTGAAATAAATATGTGATCAAATCACCAACCAAATTTTTTGACTTGCACTTGGCCTCTTCAAGGTTGGTAGATGAACAAGTATTCCAAATTATATCAAATCTTTCTCAAAGATATCTTGAAGCTTTAGGTCATATCATATAAATTTTTTTTAACATATTAGTAAATATTAGACAATTAGAAGCATAAACAAGTTAATCTGAGCTTCAATTTGGCTCCTTAAAGGCTTACTCTATTTCAGGCTTGACGTTGAGTCTTAAACGAAGACTTATAAGCAATTTGTCTCATAAAAGAAGATGGGGATTCATTTACAAACGCAACTCCAGCTCGTTTACTAAGTCTGTCATCTCAATAACTTTATTTCAAGGTTTGAAGTTAGATCGTTTAATAAACAAGTTCAATAAGCATGCTTTATGTAACATTTAAAACACAGACTTCTAACAACTCAAATGAATCATATTAAATAAAGTGTTACATTCAATGTAATTTTATTGGAAATGATGAAAACAAGAATGTTAATATGGGAAGTTAAGACAAGACAACATGCGTGCTTCTTTCCCTAACAACCAACAATGTGTTTGTCTGGATGAGTGACAGAAGAAAAGTGTGAAATTGTTCTATCTTATAAATATTGTATTCTTCTGAAAAACAAAAACAACCATAGAACCACCACAAACATGAAAATGGAGGACAATGGCAAACTAAAACCCTAATATTATTATTTTGAAAATACATATTTATTATTAAACTTATAGAAATTAATTACCTTCACCTACGGTGTTTCCGTACACCGACCCTATCAAGTTTAAATATTTTTTAAAAAATTGAATTATTTTATCTTCTTTTTATCCGTGCATTGTCCTAAATATCTTTATTTTTTTTATTTCCTTTATTTTTTTTATTAGATTGGCAGGTAATTCTCTGAAATTAATTGGGGTACCAGCAATGGAGTTTGTCCAAGTGCTAAACGTGCTAAACGGTTTCGATTCGTTTAAGAATGTTTCAAGTTTGAAATCTATATATCCAGCTATAGCGACGCAGATCAGATCCAGAATAAAGTATCGGATACCGGTAATGCTTATGTTAATGGAGCCTTCCACGTGTGATTGGTTAAGAATAGGAATTAATTCCCAAAAGTATAAGTTTTCAACTAGAGTTTTGAAGTGGCGAACTGAAATTTTAAGGCCACAGCTCAGAAAAATAAGTCTGGTCTGGTTGATAGAATAAAAATATTTTAAACCAAAAGACAATACTATTTGCCCAAATTAAACTTCACAAATCAATAATTTTATCAAACATAGGATTAGGATTTGTTAATCATTTGGCCCAAAAAGTAGTAGATATAAAGAGACCCAAATTACAATATTAATATTTAATATTTAATTATATCAAAAGTGGAAGAGGACCAGTAAGTGGCAACCCCAACCTACCCTTAAACTCAAAATTAACGTAACAGCAAAGTATTATTACGTAATTATTCTATCCTACTAACACCAACTCTTAACGCAGTTAATTAACGGCATATCACTAGTCTCCATTTCTCCAACCATTTGAACATGTCAACTCTCAAACCTATAATGGTCTCAAATTGTTCAAATCTATAGACAATAACTAAGAAATGCAGTTTTCATTATTAATCAAGTAATTAATTACTTAAATCATAGAGATCTTTCTAAATCATGCATTTATTATCAGAATTAATCGACAGATTCCTCAACTTGTTTCATTTTCTCTGCTAGTTTTCTCAGAAAACAAACAAACAAATTAAGTAATTAAAAACAAGAGCAAAGCAGTACCTGTTCTCTTTCGCGAATTCCAAGAGATCTTAGGTGTAGAGATTGGAGAGAAGCAATCTAAAACCCCATCAACCTTCTTCATCACATCCTTATTATTAATAATACTATTACTGCTGTATTTTTGGCTGTCTTCTTCCATTAATTGCTTGGATTGAAGTTGATTATTATTATTAATTTCAAAAGCTGAACATAAAAAATTATGGAGAGAAAGAGAGGGAATTTGATTCTCGAAACAAGTTTATTTTGTTGAATTTTGGGTTTTTGACATTACAAAGAAGGAAGGAAGGAAAGAGAGAAGATAATAGTTGTTGTCGTCTGTTGGCTATTGGTGACGTTAACATCAAGGCTTTTTTGAACGGTTAGGATTTGTCGTTTTGATGCAAAGATTTTTAAGCCAGCAGTTGTCTCTTTGGGGCCCCATTCCCTGGCAATTTGGCATCTAAGCTTTTCTTTTATCTTATTAAAACCGAACTTTCTTACAAAATCAGCAGAATACACTTTTTGAAAATGGATTAAATCTGAAATTTATCTCAACTTTGTTACAAAATCACTTTTTAAAAAATGGATTAAATCTGAATTGAGCTAAGTAACTCAAACCTTGGGTTACTTATAATAATTTTATATCTAAATGATGGACAAACTGATAAAAAAACAACCCGATCAAAATAAAAATAAAACAATGTTTTTATTTTCACCAGAAAGGTAATCTCTGTCCACAGTTCTTGTTATTGCGCAATGTTTCAATCGAAAACGGTGCATAACCCAGCAATGCTAACAGTTTGTCAGGTGAATTAAACAGACCGAAAAGATGTAATATCTCTTTTGGATATTCGTTTCTTGGATGGCCACCACTGATTTACATTCGAAAACACAATCTCAGCAACTCTAACTTGGTCTTTGCTTTAATAAGAAGCTTGCTTTGTAAACAATTACAATCAGAGAGAAATGAAGAACCACGAAAGTCTAGTGTGTCGTGATCATCAGCTATTCAACTGTGTATCCATTTGTTTTCACTTTTTTTTTTTTTTTGGGTCGATCCGGTTGTTTTCTTCAAATACCCGTTCAGATCAGCTTGTCTATCATCTAGATACAAACTGCACCGTTTTCTATAAGTAATCAAAGACACGAGTTACTTAACTCAAGAGCTATGTGGTAAGTTTCATTCACTTCAATCATATCAATTCTGCTGATTTGTAACAAAATTGCTGAATTTATTATAAGTGCAAAAATTCGTGCTAAATTGTTGTTTAAGCCAATTTTATGCTTTTTTTTTAATATAATATAAACATTTTTAATTTTTGTTATTTTGAAGACCAATATCTCGTTAAGATTAAGAATATTCTTTTATTGACCAGGAACATATCCATATTCCTTCATAGAAAAAAAAAAAAGAAAAAGAAAACAGGAACATACAAATTAACTAGTCATCGATGGTTCAATTGCTCGAATTCCCCAAAGTGTATTTTTTGATAATTTCATTTGCATAAAATTTACATCTCAAAAAATATTTTTTAGCGTTTCGTATTAAAATCAATTTTTGAGAAAATAACTATATTTTTATATATTACAAAACAATAATATCTATAAATATAATTAAATTAGATTACGTAAGTATTAAAAAAAGCAATTTCTACATAAAAATAAACAAATAAATATATTAAATCTCCGAAAATAGATTCAATTACGACATTCAATTCGTGGTTTAGCACGGACCATTTATGAATTAAAAGATACACTAAATTAGTGACATTGGTGAAGACATTAAAAAAAAAAAAAAACTTATAAATACATAATAGAAATAACCATACCTTTGAATAACAAAGATACAAAATTAGTTATAATTCAAGATAAAAAGAATCCAAATACGAAAAAATTAATCAAATCAGTTTCCATTATATTTTTTAGAAATAATCTAAAAATGAGTTGGTAATTATAAAATTTATTACTGTAAATTAATAATGAAATATATATTTCCTAAAAGATTAGACTAATCAAATTGTATTTAATTCATACCCATCATCACATTATAATCATTGAAGAGGATAATTTTTATAAATTTTACTTATCCAATTACTTCTTTATTTTTCAACTTTAAAATCTATATCTATGCAGCTCAAACAAGCTTCCGTGATTAAAAAAGGGGAGAAAATAAAAATAGGCCTCTTTTAATCAAATATGAGCTATACCGCTTGAAAAATCAATCATACCATGAGCTATACTACTCTGTTTGGCTGCGCAAGAAAGTAAACTCGAGAACAGAGAAAGAGAACAACATGAAATCATTCGAATTGGTGACTTGAAGATCTCGAACTCAATCACCTGAATATTCAAAGTCCATTGCACCTTTACTGCATCCTGTTCAGACAAATTCATGTCAGGATGATCAATACTTGCAAGAGGCGTCCTAAGAACATAACAAACGCTCTGAATACACCAAGTCACAGAACGATGATTAAGATGAACAACAAATTCCAATTAATTCTACTATATGTACAAGCAGATTTAAAGAAACTCTTAAACGACAACAAAATTCAAAATCACCTTCAAACCAAATCAATTATCCAAGGATTTCACCAATAAAATCGGCTTTAGTCACTAAAAACGTAAATAACAGAAATGCTTGGATATTTACCTGAGGACTTTCAGTTTTTCAAATTCAGAAACGAAATGACCTCCGAAGAGATTTACAAGTTTCTTCGACAATTTCGCCAATGAGTTTCACATTTTTCTGGTTTCAAATTGTTCTTTATTTAGGTTTTGAAACTGAAAAATCGTGAACAGAAAGAAGAAGAAACAAAACATCGTAGAAACATATTGAAGAATGAGAAATTCAAAATTGCAGTGCTGGAATTTGAAGAAGAAGGAAATTGTGAAAAAAAAGAAAAGAAAAGAAAAGAAAGAGAAGCGTGATTAGATATCTGCTAGAGATTCTATAAACCCTAGAAATCGAGGTAGAAGGAGATCTAAACCAGAAAAAGAAAAAAAATAGAAAGAGATTGGAACATAGAGAAGCCATGAACGACCGACGACCACCAGTTGAGATTGAACTAATATTTTACATAGTAATATGTTTTGTTTTCGTCTTTTAAAAAATTATATACAGTGATAAAAATTAACTCCTCATATTACAAATATAATATTAATTTTAAATTAATATTTGTAGGAATTAGGATTTAAATTTAAATCTTGGAAGATAGTAAAAATTGGAATTCTTAGCACATCAGATTTTTAAATTTTTTATTTATTGTATATTTGAAGAACATAATAGTTTATTGTTTAATTAAAAGTTTGATTTTTCAATTTACAGAATTTTATATTGACATTAAAACATTTAAAATTTAAATATTTTTTTGAGTATTTTAAACCGGGTCGAACCATAATTCAAAATTGAACTGGGTTTGAATAAGAAAGTGGATTGTTCCTTAGCAAGGTTCGGAAAGAGAAATGAATTTCCAAAGAATTGGGGATTTGTAAATGGTAGTGGTTGCATTGCACCAAAACAAAAGTCAACAGTTTTCTATTAACATTATTAGTGGTCCTAAAGATTATTGGGAAAGGGACCTTTCAATTCACACGCCAAAAACACTTCCAACATGCTCATTATTATAAATAATTATCTAGAATATTTAAATATTTCAGAAAAAACACACACACCCTATGCGAGCTGACCAAAAATCATAACCATCAGGTGCCTCTTCATAAGGGTAAACTGTAATTCTTTCTAATATATAAAAAGGAGCACCCAAAGTTTCAATAAATTTGCACTCACAATATTAGGCATACATTGTTGAAATTAACATTCAATTAACTTTAATGAAGCTAAAATTAGGGATAAGATTGGTTCCATTAAAGTAGTAAAATGCCATATCATATCCATGGACCCAATTGTATACATTTAAGTAGATTGTTAAACATGTCAATCATTTTCACCTTCAACGCCACCTGCTTATATACAATTACTTCAATCTTGGCTATATACTTCTATACAACTTATATTTTCTCTCTTATATTCTGGCTACCAAAAAATTGAGTGACTAATAATAACGATGCTAGCAGTTCTCACCTATTGCACAAGGGATACATGGAGGGTTGTGAGCTTGATCTGGAGGAGTAATGCGGTGCAAGCAAGAATCATGAAAATGATGGCCGCACGCCAACACAGCTGCAGTAATGGGTTTCTCTGCCTTTACGATGGGGCCTTCTGGTGGAAATGCCATATCTCTCTTGCATATGTGACATTGATGTCCACTTGGTCGAGGAGATTTATCCTCCGCTGAAACGAAAAAAGTATTCTAACTGTATCACTATCACAGAAAAAAAAAAAAAAAAAAAAAAAAACTGATGCAAATGCATTCAGTCCCACAGGCTGGCTCCAAACCACAACCAACTTTTCATGCCAGCCCTTGTGTGAATTCCTCGCCAAAAATATAGCAATTTAATCCAATTTACTTATTCTGATTAAGCATACATGCTTCATAATGTGGCCACCATATGTCACGATAAACATAGAGCCAAGCCAATGTAATGAACATAGTTTAAATTTCTCTGAGTAAACATCTTGGTACAAACGTAATGAGAAAGGTTAAATTAAAATCACTGTATACTGTCACTTGGAAAGTGTGTTTTAGACTTTGGGGAAAAAAAAATAGTCATAAAGAAGGTTTGAACAAAGAAGCCATGAGAAATACCTTGCCACCTTATACGGGGAGAAGAAGTTGGTGACTTTGGAGTATGAAGAGAAGTCTGGACCATAGAGGGACGAGTGCGGACGGTCCGAGTAATGTGCGGTCGAGTGGGGACAGTCCAGGTGATGCGTGGGCGAGTGCTGACAGTCTGGCCTGTTGGCGGGCAATTCCAAAATGTCGGGCCTGTTGGTGGGCGAATCCGAACTGTCGGGCCTATTGGCTGGCGAGTCCGAACCGTCGGGCCTATTGGCTGGCGAGTCCGAACCATCGGGCCTATTGGTAGGCGAGCCTGAACATTTTGGCCTATTGGCGTGTTCATGGAATCAATTGAAACTACAGGTATAGGAAGTGGGACAGTTTGAGGCAATATTGGAGTGCAAATGGTCTGTCTAATGGGTGTTCGAGTGTGAACAGTCTGGGATGTGAACGGATAAGTCTGAGCTACTGAAACTACAGGTGCAAGAGATGGACTAGTTTGAGGCAATGTTGGAGCAGGTAGATGACTGGCAGATTTAGTTGGTCTGGTTTTTTTGCATAGAGAATTTGGAGCATGTGAAGGGGACATGGGTGCACCCCTCTTCAGAAATGGTCTAGAAGGAACAGTAAAAGCCTTGGGCATGTTTACTCCAGCAACCTCTTGACCTATAAGTCACATATTAACATTAATAATCCCATAGAAACATGAGCTAGAATTCACATTTCGAAGGAACATCATAGAAATTATTACCAGTAGTAATAGGAAGTACAGACAAACTTCCAGAAGGTACAGGACCAGATGCTTCAATTGACCAAAATTACCCGCAAGCAAACATCAATTCAGATTACCAATCAAAACCAGATGACCATGGGGCATTGCTCAAGTTATTCAATAAAAATTGGTGTCCTAGACTTGGACATTGCCAGTATGAACTCTATGGACAAGAGAACTTAAAGAAGAATAAGAGATAGATGCATGAAAAAACTTGAATTTTCTTTTAACAAATTACTAACAAGCTGCATCACATACATTCTTGTTTAATTAACATGTTCAGCTTGTAGAATCTTTTCATTAAGAAAAAAAAAACCTAGTGTTTATTCATACCATTCATACCCTATATTATCAAATACTAAAGACAATATGTTCTTCATTACCATCACTATCAATCTAGAAATAATTAGTTCAACATAAACTAGAAAGCTTGCCTACAGAGTTTGATGGGGAAAAGCATCATCGTTGTTGGTTAGCACCTAACAAATCAGGCTGAGTTTTGGTGTACTTGAGTCCATATTGCTAGTCACACAAATAAATTGTCTTGAAATTTTCATTAACATCAATACTACAGGTAGCATCATTAAATGAAAATTGATTACTATAGTTGAGTTATCAATCTTAGATTTAAATTTAAAATTTTCTTCTTTTTTTATTTTAATTATTGTTATCCTACTAACTGGAAATACCATAATTCCATAAGTAGCTGATTAAATGTGACTCACAAGTTTAAAACACATTTCATCATAATTTATGAAAACTAAAGATCTTAATGTTCCAGAAATATATTTTTATTTCCATAACAGAATGTTTGGCATGCTACAGATAAAACATGAATCACAAGTTTTACCTCCTATTATTACTCCCAGTCTATATTTGGTTACCAGTACCACCTTAAATAAGGAGCCACATGCTCCACTATACCCATTCTGCAGAGATCATATGAGAATGCTACATGTTCATCTACCTCACCACATTTCCTTCCTTAGCTTGGTTAAATTATCATGTAGTAAAGAAGGATGTTTTGGAAAGCCAAAAATAAAATAGTCACCAAACAATTACCAAACTGAATATAGTGACAGCATTCAAATATTAGGTGAGTTAAATAAATTTTCTGCCTCACAGAAGATCCTACAAATACTATTTGACAACGAACTATGAATTTTGCTATGCTTCAACTACAAACTTCAACTTGCATTGGAATGGAAAATTGTAAGGGATTGAGGCTGCTTTCTTATGGCTAGTTAAGATGAGCCTCCCTAGGAATCAATATATGCATGTAATCAAAAGCATAACTGAGACCCCAACTGACTGCAACACCCAATATTCACTACTACAAGTTAAATAAGATAATTATTAGGATACACAAAAAGTGACTCGGGTAAAAAAATGTTTTAAATCAAATTTTATTTTGTAATTCCACCAAGTGGAAAACAGCAAATAAGGAAGTTCATGCAAATGCAAAAATGACAATAATGCTTATAAAATACAAGAAAAGCTTTAACAAATTATAACATAGCTTTTTTCTCGTTATTTTCAAGGGATATGATTGCAATGAGTCAAGATTTTTTAACATGCATTGACTAATATATACAACATGTTCAGGAGACAAAAGTAAAACAAAAGATCAAGACACACATGCGTAGAGAAATTTTTTTTTTTTTTAGAAAAAATTAGAAAGCTTCCTGAAATAGCAATCTCAAGTGACACACCTGTGGTCGTGCCCAGAGAAAACCCTGGTGAGAATTGCTGGACAACCCCTGTGTAAGGATTCTGCAGTTGGCCAACAGGAGGCTGAGAAAATGATTGTAACATGGTTGCTTCAGAGTATGGAGATTGTGGTACAAGAACTTGGTTGCTAAATTTATGCCGTGTAGAAGAACTAGGTCCTAAATTCCAGCTGCTTGTAAAATGATCATAACTTTGATTATCTACTTGTTGAAACTGGTTCTCTGCACTTTCATTTCTGCACAGTGTAAAGGGACCACCTGCATTCTGCATCAGAATAGGAGATCCTCGTATATGATGTGTTTGACTTGAAAAATCATCAGCAGTCTGGACTGGACTCGAAAACTGCCCTGGGTTTGAGAAGCTTCTAATATTCCTCACAGGACTAGAATTATACTCACCCCGTGCTAGTCTACCAAATCCATTACCTTTCTTCTGGAAAGTAGAAAAACCCCTGGGCGTGTTATAACTAGAATCCAACGAACTTTGTGCAATATTTTGACAAGAGGAAGTGTTTGTGTTTGGAACACTTGACCTTGTGCTATTACTGCTATCTCTGCTGAGGTCACTATGTTTAGATTCATAGTCCATGATATTGCCATGGCTTAGACTCAGGAAACTCTCATCAGGTATTTGACCCTGATTAGAATGAGCTGAACCAGTCATGGAACTATTAGTCTTTCTCAGTTGTTCACCTGTTGGATTTTGGCTTGATAGTGGTGCACTACTTGCCTGGATGAACTGATTTCCAATTTCCGAGGGCTTAGGGATGCAACTACCGTTTGCTTCTCCACCATATGTCGTAATCTGAGAGTTTATACCCAATTGTACACTATTTGGGTTATGAGCTGATGATTCATTTGTACCTGAATTGATGGTATGATCTTTAATCAACCAAGGCCTACGAATATCATCAGCTTTTACTTTTTTGTCAGCTTTGGACATTTGTAAGCCTCCACCTGTCGCAGTCCTAGGTGTTGCAGGATTTCTCTCAATATGAGAGTGGTCAAGAACATTGGCACAGATATCAGGTGAATCCCTTGAATCTTTGAGAGCATCAGTGCAACCAGATCCATTCAAATTCCCTACCAAATCTGAAGAATTTGAAACAGGCTCATCTAAGTAGCCAAGTCCATTTTCAGGAAATTGAGAGGTATTATCCTTGATCACAGGAGATGCCATGTCCTGTGCATATGACTGAGGCAATCCGTGCAGACTGCTGATTGGAAATACAGGAACTGGCTGCTCCATATCACCAAAAATACCTGCAAGATCATCAGCACCATCCTGTAGATAAAAGGATTCAAGTTCGTCATTACTCCATGCAGGGGAAGTATGCGTTGGTAAGTAATCTCCTTGTTTCTTCTTCTCATTGGCCATTGCATAACAAGTTCTGGATAAAAGAGGGCAGGATAAAGGTGCAGTCAGATATACGCACTTCCGAAAGGATATGTACAACTCAAATCTAAACAAGTGAATGCATAGTCCAAATAAAAAGATAAAAAAAAAAAAAAACAGATTCTTTGTCACTTTTGGTATGAAACTGAGTTCTAAAGGATATACGAGCAGCATAATATTAGCCATTCCTCACGGATTAACTGTCGAGCAAAAAGTCACCATAAAATACCCATTCTAAAAGCTCGCAGTGAATGATACCTTAAATTTATTGATATTTAACTCTACAAAAAAATAACCATGAAAGTTCCATGAATTTTAACCCACTGATAGGAATTCAAAGATGAAGGAAAATGATAATTGATGAGGCCCTTTTTCAAGATAAACAAATACCAAGAACATTCCAAGAAGATCACAATTAAGAAAGATGCATTGTATTGAATCTATTAAAATAAAAGCAAAGTGGAAACAAACATACAAAGTAGAATGTCTGGGTACAAGGCAGAAAGTTCATGTGGTCCAATTCTGAAAATGGAGAACAACAACTTGAGTTTTATATTTCACCACATGATAACTCAACAATCAATATCAAACAAATTACTAGTAATTGGTAAAAAAGAAAATGCAGATATATGCACCGAAAATCCCAATAAATTCCAAAACCACACAGCAGATAAAAACACTATTAACCCTATAAATAAAACCCAAAAACCCACTACCAAGAAGCAAGAAAAGACTTGTGGGTATCATAAAGAGCACCCTATTAAGAACAAAAAGCTAAAAGAAAAGTTATAATAAAGACCCAATATCTTAACAATCGCATAAAACAAACAGATGTCATGTAACAGACCCATGATATCATATCAAATCAATTCCTGCATCTAATCACACTAATTTTATGCTAAACTTTTCAAATCCATTCAAAGAAAAAAAAAATCATAACGAATTACGAAAAATTTCAAACTGAATTTTTTTTCTCCAAAAGAAAAAAAAATTGAACTAAATGAGCTCTTACCAGTGATTGCAGAGATATAGAGAGAGAAGGGAAGGAGAAAGAATAAGAAGGGTGTGTTTGTTTTGGCGCTTAGGGCTCTAAAGAAGTTTTTAAAGGGTTCGGTGTGGGGTCCACATGCCTATTTATGTTAATGACACGTAGCACATGGGACCCGCAAAAGCATACAATCATACAAGTTATTCTTGCTTACCTGGCAACTTATACAGACACAACGCTTTCTTCACTGCTGCTTCCCGAATCGGCGCGAGTCATGTAATTAGGGGGGTGTTTCCTAAATTTGAGTATAAATTGCTTATGATATTAAAGGTATTTTTGTGAGTTTTTCAAAACAGTTATTAAAATGAAACAAATATTAGTTTAATTTGAAATGTAATGGTCTAGCTTTGGCTCTGGTTTGATTCAATAGTGACTAGAGATATAATTCTTGGGAAGATTCGCTATGGCATAGAGGCGAATGTGAGTTCTGGAAAGTTTCCTAACTTTGGCATGAATTGTATTTCGTCAGTTGGAAAAATAAGTCCCCAAAAGATATTTGTTGGTTAGTATTTACAAGGAAGTCAAATTGTCCATTAGCTCTTGAAAGCTTCTGTAACTTTGGCATGATTTGTGTACGTGAAGAGGTTGTTGTCGATTGAGAGGTAATGCGTGCTAGATAATTGTCTACCAAAGCTAAGTATAAAAAAGGGCCGAAACATTCAATCGACAAACAACTCAATTAAAATACCCTAAATATCTACTGCAATTCAATTTTAAAATAGCAGTATTTGTTTAATTATTGTCCAAAAGTGTGTTTATTAAAATTTAATTTGTAATGACTCGTTTTCCGATTATACAATTCAATTCAAGCTTTTTACGTCTGCTTTAGTTTCTTTATTGCTTCTATCTAAAGACATTTTTGCTTCACTTATTCAAAATTCTTTGTTGATTTTATCTAAATAGATTTTGGCTTCACTTAATCAAAATCCTTCGATTAAGAACTCTGTTGATTTTGAGTGAAGTTCAAACCATAGTCTATCTTTGAATTCTTTAGTACAAAGTTCTTCATGAATTCAACGCACAGTCTGATGTTGGATTAAGTGGAGATTGCAGTTCATGTACTCACATAACTAACACACCCCGCACACACGTCGGATTGAGTGGACATTCCTGTACTCGCATATCTAACACACTTGCACATAGGCATACGCATTTCAAACTGCTACTCAATAGTCGAGCCGCATTAGCCAGAGCGATTAAAAAAAAACAGCCAAATAATTAGTTAAACCATTTAATAAAGATATATGTAATGATTACATGTATACATTTGTAAGAAATTATTATTGGCATATGCCTGGTTAAAAAGAAAATATATTATTGGCATATGCTCAGAAAAAGTGATGCAACATTCTTTTATGTGTGGTAAAGTTGAGCAGCAAAGTGTTTTATAAAAACAAGTGTAATCATGCTAATATTTTATAAAAACACCATCTTAAATAGCTCATGGATTTATATTAATATTTCAGTAAGCCATGGTTGATTTGGAGAATTCTTTAAAAAACAAAACTATCTGTTCAACATGTGTAGCTGTAGAACAAATAAATATAGGCCAAAATTCTTTTTGGTAATATCTGGAGAAAACTTCGAAATTCTGTCTACAATCTCAAGATTAAAAATGGTTAGCATGTACTGAAAACTTATATCAGCTACCAATAATTAGGAATTTTCTGAATTTGTTAGTCCCCTTTGAAATGGTGTCGTCCACCGCGTACAAGTACAAAGCCAAGAGACACTGACATTGCCACTATATAACCAGTTATTGCTCCATAAGTCACACATATTGGCCATTCCTGCAAATTTATAAAATAATAAAAATAAGATCTCAACGGAACAAAAAATAACTACATACAGAATTCACTAAAACATCCTTCATTACAGATGCAGTGTCCGAATTGTTTTATTTCCTCAAGTTAGAACAAGTCAAGTGACTGGTTTCAAGTTTCCTCCGATGAACCATTACTTATTTGCTGCTAGAAATGCCTTATGTTTGAACACTAGCATCTCCCAGTTTTAAGAACGCATTCTCTCTAAATGCGCATATCAACCAATCTCCCATCGCCATTATTCCCTAAATAAATGAACTAATGCTTGACTACGTTTATCCACAACTTTAATCATAAAATGTGTATTTAGCATCAAGCATAGAACTACTAAAGCATCATTTTAAACACGAATGTGTATTTAGCATCAGTGTACTCAATTGGGTCCAATATGGATCAGGTGAATGGGTAAAGACTTGGCATAATGGCATTGTAGCTCATTCACATACCAAGCCGCTGTTTCTCAATTGGATCCTTTCTTGTTTAATGCAATGCAAATTTTCAGGCAGCAAGATTTTGTTCTTGAAGGATAAAAAATTCCATGAAAGAGTATCCTATTATCTCTTGTCTTGCATTGGAAAGCCTTTTTCCATGTTCTATTTTGCAATCAAATGCCATAACTAGCTTCACTAGGAACATAATAAACATGAGTTTGATTGAACAACTTATGCATGCTTCAAAGAAAATATTAACCATGTTGATTGGCTCAACTATCAGTGGTTGCTTCTGACAACATAGATACAAATCATAGCATGAAGTTGTATTGCAAATAAATGTTAACGTACATGCAAATAACAGTAGCTTGTACACAATAGAAGACGATTAATAACCAAAGCTAAGCTAATTTTTTATATTCCAAGAAGAGAAATAAATACAAGAGGGGAAAAATACTTCAAACAAGATGATTAAAGAATGAAATCAATATAATTTTCCAAAGAGATTGAGGCTAATATAACTAACTGCTTATCATGATCGCAAATCCCTAGAAAGTTTACATCAATTTATTCCTCAAAGAGGCAACTTTCATATTTGGAAGTTGATCTTGCGAGCATAATTCTGTTCGAGTTGATATATTCAAATTGCGAGATCTCTCCTGCAGAGAGACGAGGGGTTTTCTGTCTAAGCTCGGTGTTAGCCATGCAGATGACTGAGTCAAAAACTCGATGTTGAACTCAGAGCAAGTGAGGTGCTACTGATAACCTAAATGTCCACCTACTTTATAGTGCAACTAATCCAGTTCATGGTGGGGGTATCAATACTGATAACCTAAATGTCCACCTACTTTATAGTGCAACTAATCCAGTTCATGGTGGGGGTATCAATATTTGGGCCAGCTTCAGATTATCTAAACTTTCTAAAATAGTCAATGATAATCAATTTCTAGTATAGGCCATTTTTTCTATTTTTTAGGTCCTATGTATTGATGTCAGATTTATGTCAATAGTTTTGTGTCATGCTGAAATGAAAAATGAGAAGGGCAATACCTGCCATGGTCTTTCCCAATCAAGCGGCATTGGCCACGCCCCAAACCAAGCTCCAATTATAGCACCATGTGCTGGTATGCAAATCATATATTCCAAAGATTCAACTGGCCTACAGAGAAACATATTGTAGTTTCACAATCTTAAATGAGCACAGCACTTTTTTTGATGCAATACTAAAATAACACTTTGCGATCATCAAATTTTTCATTCTGTTATTTTATCATTCAACTTCAATCAGTGAGAAATGAATTATTTTTAACAAGTGATTTGCACATCAATTTATTCCCGAGAACAAAGCAGGCCCAAATATGTGATTTTATCTGAATCGTAGAGGACACTGCATATAAGACAGACAAATATGCACCACTGCAACAAAAATATTTCCACTAGTTAAGGAAAATCTGAAGAAAACTTTTTTCCAGCTAAGTGGCTAAAGAGATATAAAGCACAGAGGAATACTTGAATATGATTACTTTGACCAGAGGATGTGTAAAGGATCCAGGGCGTATGTCAAAGGGTCAAAAAGTAATTTCTTCAAAATGTCATTGGATACCTCATCGATTTGATGTCAAAGTTTTATATCAAGTTAGCTTGACATTAAAAGTAACTACGATGTTGGAAACTTACTTTGTATCTGCAAATACTCGGCGCCAATGAGACCATGATGAACCAAATACGGAAGCTGCAGGCACAAACTGCCACAAGACAAGATTTTTAAAAATCACCGAGTAAAAGAGTAGCACAACAGACAGGACAACCAAGATGCCCAAAACAGTTACTTGGATGACCATGCTCATCAGCAATACAACTAAAAGAAACAGGTGAACTTAACATGTATGTATAACTAGAACTTGAGGACTCAAAAACCAAACAGGTGAACTTTTAGAATTTTCATGCAAAAGATTGCGTTCTTTTGAGAGATTGCCCACAAATAATGAAAATGAAAACATGAAATAGAATAGGAGGATGGTCTTAATAAAAGGAAATTGTCTAATGATACCCTCCAATCTAGGTTGGCAAGATATCAGATAAATACTTACAGTGAATGATGACATAAGAAGAGACCAATTAATGGTTTTTGGTAAGTACCTGTCTCCAGCAACAAAAGAGCAAAACAAATACACTTTAAATTCTAAAATCAAAAGAAAGAATGACAAGAAATAAAATCCATCTCCTGTCCTATTAAAATTGTGAAAATATAACATAGATAACATAGCAATCATATAAATAATTCCATGATGCTGAAACCATAAAATCATAGTTGAGGTTGGAGAGCCACCACTATCATCAAAGCTCAATACCCAGCTGAGTTTTCAAACAAGAAACATTTACTTTGACAATAAATAATTAGAAGAAAAGAAAGAGACAAGAAAATAAAACTTTGAAACAGCAGGGGATTGGAATACCTGATAGTAATGGAAAACCTTGTAGGGGACTACAGGATATGAAACCCTCCCCCTTCCAACCTCAACCTTGATTTCTGTTTTCAGAACAATTTTAGAAGTTATGAATCCACTACACCACATACTGGATGGCGACAGGTGCCCCTAAAACAATAGCTCCAAATGCATTCAGTAGAGCACCTACAAAAGGTCCAAAAGACTATAGTAAGTTGACATTGCATATTATGGAGATTAAAGCTGCAGACTGAAAATGGTAGATGAGAAAGCAAAGAATCCCTAAAAGTTAAGACACGATCTCCAGTCTACTTAACAATAATCCATTGTTTTAATTCTAATTGCTCTCATCAAACAAGAAGCTTATGAAAATCTACACGAGCAAACTGTGAGTTCCGGGCCACTGCACCCGCGTTCACAAAAATGCTAAACCTTATTAAAAATGATTCCAATTTCATGCATCCACTGAATTGCATACATGCAATGTATACATGAGATTCTGTATAACCACTAGTATTTTCTACAAGAATATTTTAAAATTTCAAAAAAGAATTAGTGCCTTCAATGAAACTTGCAAAGATTAATTCCACAGAGAAGATTTAATATCTTCCAATAAAAAATACGTCTTATGAAAGAAAATAGAAAATATAGAAACTGCACATAAGTGTGAAGCTTCTGAGAAAATTTTAGTGGATTTCATCTCTTCCATCAAATCACATACATACAAATATTAATGTACACGTATCATGAAAAAGCACATTAGAAAAAACAAACATTTTGATGATATAGAACTCCCATGGAAAAAATTACTAAATACACTATCTAATAACCTCTAATTAGGATCTAAGCTGTTCAAATGAATAACAAAAAAGGAAGAAAAAAGTTTCATTCCAAAAGTTGTTACTCCAAAAAATTGAAGAGAAGATGACCAAATTAACATTTCAATTTTTCCAAACCTCAACAAATCTTATTTGATACCATACTTCTGTTTCAGGGGCTAACCAAATTATGCAGAATAAAAGATATATACACATCCTCAATAATATTCTTATACTACTTAAACAACAAATTAATTATAGAATACATAATGCATATCCAAACAGACACACATATTGAAATCTAGGTTTCTGTAATCTAGAAATGCTGTTCAGTTCAGTTCAGTCGTGGAATTCAAGATTAAGTAATAATCGAACAAATATGAAAGTAAAAGACAAGTCCAAAACTCACCAACTATAAGTGCCGACATGCCTCGTCCAACTGCTTTTAAGTACTGTATACCATTAACATAAAATCATTTATGCACTATAAGGAAAAAACTGAAACACTTAAGTTAGCATTTAAAAAAAAAAAAAAGGGAATCTGGCTGTAAGATAACTAAGAAACTTACAGATTCCAAAAACCAAACAAGAAAGGTAAAAAAAGAGTAAATGGAAAATACCGAGCATTGTTCAGGATTAATTCGAAAGCAACTGTAAAGAAGTATTACGATCGAACTCTCCACGATCTAAGGAATAAAGAAAAAGAAAAGATTTATACGTAGATCAAAAAAAAAAGTCAAATCAAAAGTATAAGGCGAGAGAAATTATACCCAAATCAAACGAAGAGTGCGTGAAGGATCTGAGACGAGATTGATTGAGTAGAAATTGTGAGCTATCCAAAATGCTACTGCTAAACCAAGTCCACAAATCAGATGTAAAAAAAAAGCTCGCAGAAATGAAATTGATGGAGTTGTGTAAGCTTTTGCAGCACTATTCTCCTCTTTCTCCATTTTCGTGCGTTATTTCAGTTTCTTGATTCTCCAGGAATTGGAGGCTTGCAACGGACTAAAGTTAAGCGGACACCAGAACATGGGCCATCTAAATGGGTCGGGCTTTACATTATCTGGACCATTCTAAGTTCTCACTTCAGAAATTGAGACTAACTTTTTTTTTTTTTTTTAATTTCTCAGTGTATATAATATATTCCTATTTAATTATTTTTTATTGATTTAATATATTATATTGTGAGTGAAGAAATATAAATATATTTTTTCTTTAAAATGGTGAATTGTATTGTTGTACATTATCAGATTTTTTTTTGAAAATGGTATATGCAGTAATTTAGTGTATATAATATTTATCTATTTATTAAATGTAATTCTTATTCAAATTAATTAAAATTGATAATTAATAATAATAATTTTTTAGAAAAAAGTGGAGTGTTCATCTTATGATCATATTTTTTGAATTAAAATAATAAAAATTTATTCATAATTTTAATTAATTAAACTAATTATTATTGTTATTATTTACTAAGAGAAATTATTATAAAAAAATACTATTTGTTCAATTTTGAAAAATAATATTTAGTTAAAGTTTAGACAGTCAATTTAGTTAAAATTATAATTTGGTCCTTTTAACCTGTTGGAGATATGAAATCTAGCTAGGGTACTTTTTTATTATTACATTTTTGTATGTTAGATTGAAATTGGAATACATTTACCAAAATTGAATTATATTTAGTGAAAATAAGTCAAATTTACCCTATTGCTGAAGGCTATTATCGAATCCCAATACTTTATTGTAATTAGCACTCTTCCATGATTAAGTTAGAGTCTTAGTCTTGCTGAGGTGAATTCATTACATTTGCTTTGGAATTAATCTGGATTCAGACATTAAAAATACCAAGAACCAGTAAGGGGAGGTTACTTCCTTTTCCTTTCTCTTCTACACTTTTGTAAAGGTGGCAAACAATCATCAGTCGAAAATCAACACTGAATGGTATGTATATATATATATATTCTGATCTTGATGCTATTTAAGGTTCTTGCTTTTATTGTTTCTCCTCCATTTCTCTCAAGAATGAGAAGTTTGATAGAATACATGCTTTAAACTTTCTTCATAACATTCCATTTTTGTTCACTATAGTTTAACAAACTTATTTAAGTCGAATACTGCACATGAATTAGTAGATTGATTGAAACTTCTAATGTTTAAAAAATAAATAAATTAAATTTGTTAGGTCTAATCCAGATAGCACAATCCAATTGCACTCTCGTTAATATTACTTTAACATAGATAATTTCAGTCATTACATTTCTTAATTGTATCACATTTAGGTCTTAGCATAATGCATATATATTATAATTTTTTTAGAGAATTTTAGTGGGATGAAATCATGAAACGGTTATATAATCGTCATGCAACAATAAGTGGCAGGTTCCTTTCAAAAATAAAAATAGAACCTTAATCACTTTAGATTGTGGGAATGGAAATGTGGTCCTAATTCTCCAACTGTTAAATTAATCTTTATGATTATAAAATTAAATGGATTTATTTAGTATAATACAACATAATTTGATATTGAATTTGATAAATTTTATTTAATTCTATGAATTGAATTAATGAAAATCATTTCTATAATTATACCAAACTTTTACTTTCACCCATTTTTAACGAATAACTAAAAGACATATGTAGTGTAATGCTTTTTTAGTCTTACTAAAGAGTTAGAACACCATAGGGTGGACTAAGTTAGTGACACTATGAATAGAGAAAATTGTGCTAGAAGAGTTATCCTCTTAATGGGACGTTTAGTCTACTGTACCTGAATCCAGATTGACGGTGTCAGTCGTTTGGTAAAATTCAATAAAAAGATGCATGCTTAACTTACAAAACCAGTTGAATTAAACAAGTTTTAGATAAACGAAAAAATGTGAATTATTATTCCCTTCAACAATATGGCCTCTCTCTTTCACTTGTCAATTCTCACAGATTTAGAGAAAATAAGTTCTGGGCTGATGCACTTCCAAATAAAGGAGTGGACGCTGCAGATTTGCTTTTAGCGTGCCTATATTCTTGGCTTCTATATATATATGAATACTGAAAAATTGTAATATTTAGAAAATTAAAATTAATTTATATACATGTTTAAATTGATTATTTTAAAAAAAAATATTATTTTTACTTATATGATAAATCTTTAAGGAAATTTTTCGTTTTTGTCTCTAATATTTAATCAATATTGTAATATTCACTTTTTTTTTTGACATAATCTCTTGGTATTTTTGCACTATATCAACTGCCGTTTGGTTTTAAGAATATTATCTCAGATTCTTCTAGTTTTTAGGAATATTTTTAGAATATTATGGTAGATTCTTACAAATCTAAGAATATGTAATAATATTCTAAAAATTGTAAAAAATGACAATATAGTGTAATAGTGTTACACTTATAAAAAAAATTAATAATTATGTCAAAATTGAGTAATTAAATAGTAATATTGACCAAATATAATTAACGTAATAGTAAATATACATAAAACTTATTATACAAAAATTTTAAACTTCAATTAAAATATAGTAAAAATTCTATTATTTCAATAGTTTATAAGAATATGAAAAAAATTAATTTCAGAAAATTATTATTTAAATATTAGGATATTGATATTGTGTATTAAATATTCAGTTTCTAATTTTACAAAAAAAAAAAATTTGATAATTTGAATGATGATTGTAGATTGCAGAATTCTTAACTAAAAAATTCAACTCTGATGACAAAAATCGAGCACACATGTGAGAACTGTACAAATGATTCTATGCATCCAAATATAATTTTTAAAAATTAATATTAATGTAATTTAAGAATTTAGTGCTAATTATCTAAAGTTTCAGCTTATACCATATATTTAGTATAATTTTACTAATTTTTCAAAGATTTTTTTTTTTTTTTTGACAATTATAAATTTTTCACACTTAGAAGTTGAGTTATTCGAAATTGTAGTCGGGATCAACGGATACAACAGTACAAACTGATAACTAAACTAAATTATCAAGCCCTAAAATTTATTAAATTAGTAGGTATATATTACAGCACACTTACAACATGTCATACTAGCTTAAAACATTGAAACAAAAGGCCAACGCAGCTGTGCCTCTTCTACTTGTTTATGAGCGAGAAGAAGAGTTACTTCATCAGTGGAAGAAGCTGGCTTTGGGGGCGGCTGCGGCCGCGATTTTGGTGTTCTTCCATAATTATTATGAGCTGTTGTTTTCATGTACACTTGCTTATGATTGCATGAAGTATTACTTCCATCATCACATGAAGAATCAATATTCCTAAGCTGACCTTCTCGCGGCGAGAGTTTTGGAGGTGGCGGAGACACTTTTCGTGCTTTTCCATAACCATCATCTTCAGCTGTCGTCACCATATTTATGAACTTATTATTGCTTGGAGAAGCAACAGTCCCGAGCTGGCCTTTTGGCGGAGAGGGTTTCGGAGATGGCGGAGGCGAGGGGGGAACGTGGATCTTGCCATAATTACTAGTAATTTGGTGGTGGGCTGGTGGTGGTTTCGGAGTTGATGGTGAAGGCAATACTTTTTTATAATCAGTGGTTAGGTCTTGGGATTGTGGTAATCTTAGACTTCTCCCATAAGCAGCTAATATTGTTGCTTTAAGAAGATTGCAATCTGGATTACATAAAATAAAAAAATAAAAAACATTAATCTCATAGTATAATTCTACTTATATGAATATGATTTGTCTAAAGGAAAGATAGATATTGTATATATATATATACCTCTTAAGGGTCTTGCTTGAGCAGAAGTGTTTAGAAATGCAAAAATAATAGCAAAAGAAGACGCAATAAGGAAGAGAGGAGAACCCATCATCTTTGGATGAATAGTTAATTAATTAATGTTGCTTCACATTTATGATATCAAAGCATTTGGTAGTGATCCTCTATTTATAGCCAAGTTTAGTTATGCCGAAAATGCTTTTCAATATAGGTAAAGTTATTCCATTTGGATGTTTTTCACCAACAACCGATTGCTTTATCGGGACAAGATAGTAAGGTTCAGAGTTTAAATTCCGGCATTGTAAACGAATAAAATTAGGTTGAGAGGATCGTTTATCGTTTACTTATCGATGCAGTACCTGAATTTAAATTAGTAAATACATATAATTTAAATGTTTCGAAACTAGATAAAATTTCAAAAAATTATTCCATTTACTAGTGGACAAACTTTGAAAGAAAAAAAAAAGAAAAATTTAAATATCAATTATAAGGGTGGACTTCCTCTTATATATTTTATGAATTCAATAGATGGATTTTAAGACACAAACTATATAATAGGGGTGATCCTCATTATCAACCTGCGCTCATATATGGATTCAAAAGTTTAATTCATATTATTTCGCGGGATGAAAAGTAAGCAATATCAAATCCACGGAATGAAAAGTAAGCAATCAAATCCACGACCTTATAAAAGAAAAAGAAAATAGAATGGCCAAATTCTTATAAAAAATTATGATAATGAAAATTAAAAAAATAAATTAACAATTAAAGCATCTTTATAGTGGTAAAAAATCTTAATATGTATTTCAAAAGGAATTACGAAAACTAATTATAGAAAATAATAAATCAGTTCTTAAAACTAGTAAAATGCAAATTTAGTACATCAAACAGTTAATTCGAAATTGACTTGTTGCAAATTGGAAAGTCATGCATCTCAAAAAATCTTTTCAAAAAAGCTAAATCAACAGTTCTATGCAAAGTTAGACATTTTTTTTCTCATCTTCCTATGATCCAAATCTATAAAACTATATGGTATCTAAGTCTTGATTGATGACATGGCATCATAAGAAAAATCTAAATGCTTATGTGTCAATTTTATAATAATTTCTTCTTTCTATTGCAATTATTTTTTATTTAAATAATAAAAATAGTAATAAACAATCATTAATATTTTTAAAATTTAATTATTTTTTTAACCATGGCAGTTAGAAAACTCAAAAGATATTTTGATTATATATTTGCTATGAAATTATCATTTCTTCTCATTCTTTTTGTAGTTAAACTCCCATTATAAGATCATTAAACTGGATATGTGACCTACAATTTCGTTATGATTATCATTTTTTCTTATTTATATAATAATGACATGACATCATATGAAGAAGAGTATAATTATGTGGCAAGACAACAAACATTAGGGAATGTCTTAATGTTTTTTTTTTTATAAGATATTCATTAATAATTAATTATTGTTATTTTTTTAATGATTAAATTAATACATACCATTAAATAGTAGAACAAATTTTTATTTTACATTTAAAATACCAAAAGTTATTGTTTCACCAATTTTATTAATTTTGTAATAAATAGGACTTTTATTATGTAGTTTGATATTAGAGATAAGTTTTATTATAATTATTTCGAGTAGTCAATTATAATATCTAGTCAATTAAAAATATTTTGGCATGCAAAGATTTGGAGGCAATACTGCAGAGAAATGTGAAATATCTGAAAGCAATATTTGTAGAGAAATAAAAATATATCTGAAGAGTAACATGTGCAGAGAAATGAATGCATTTCCAAAATGATTATCAACGAAAAAGTCATGAAAAATCTGAAGAGATAAAATAAGCGGATGCAGTTGTGTTACTTGCAGAAGAAAACAGAAAGCACTTTGAAGTCGGTTGCATTTTCCACGTTATATCATGAAAACGTGAATTGCGGTCCAAGCATGAGGTAATTGTTCGGAGAACTATAAATACGAAGCTCAAAGGCTAAGAAGCCGCCCCCAACCAATCCAATAAACAAACCAGACTACAAGTCTATAAATTGTAGTATAGACATTTTGTCTATCTATCAATTTAATAACATTTTTGTTAATTAATGTCCGATTTTTTATTTAATCATCCATAAATTTTGCTAAAATACTTACGATTAATTGGAGTAATTGTATAGCTAAGAATGTAAATTCTAAAGTAAAAAAAATATATAAAATATAAGATAATTATGTTACTGTAGGAAATTTTAAATTATCGTAATTTAAATTTTTATTCAAATATAAGGTAATTATTAAGAATTAACTAATAATTGTTTATTTATAATATAATATAATTTTTTTAAAAGAATAACATGATATAATTTAAAATTTTAAATATACAAAAATACACTACCATTAATCCAACACCGTCGCGTGAGCACACAACTAATCTTCTATAAAATTCAATGCTAACTGCTTTGCATAACACCCTTATTACTTCCTTGACATATCATAATTTGAATTTTCGTTTAAAAAAATAATAAATAGAACTCTCCATCAATTCCATATCCGTCATACTCACATTAAATCATATACTATATAAGCATTCAAGCTACGGACTTGTTATTTTCTATCTCTAAACATAGTGAATGCAAATAGTACTTACATATAATAATAATCGTATAATTTATTCATTAATAAATGATTAGTAAATAATTTTATCTATCCTCATTTAGTGCTCTCCCACGCTTTCAATTGAATATGAAGGAGACAATACACGTACATACACCAAATAGTGGATCGAGTCAACTAAACAAAAGGAATATGGACCCACGTTTCTAGTTGGAAGAGACAATACCATAGTTGTGGCCATGGGCGGGTTCGGCCCGGCCGGCTCAGCCCGTCGAAAAACCGTAACGCTAGAACTGTATCTTGAACCGGCCGGTTCACAGGCCGGTTCAGGTTCAAGAAATTTTGGAATTGAAACCGTGGAGAACCGTGAACCGGACTTGAACTCCAAAACCGCCGGTTAACCGGTCCGCTACCAACGACAGTTAACCGCGAACCGCTGCCGGGCCGGTTCTGGTTCCATTCCTCTTGAACCGTGTCCCGGCGAGCTGAGGCTCGAAACCGGCCCGGCTCGACCCGTGGCCACCACTACAGCACCACAAAATTATTTGAAAGTTTGTAAAAAAAAAAACCAGAAAATTTATTTTAACAAAAAATACACATACACCAAATAGGGAACCTATTATACAATTTTAGTAAATCTCATTTAATATAACATTTTCTACTCCATTTTCTTCGTTAGTATAATTTTCTTTTTTTTACAAATTTTTCTTTATAAAACTACTATAACATGTTTTAAAATAGATTAGAAAATATATAGAGTGTAGCTAACTTTTTAGGTATGAAATGGCAAAAGTAGATTTTATTTTCTTTTTGAAATTGCAATAGGGTTATATATGCATTTCATAAATAAAACTGATCAAAAACATAAGAAAATAATTGTTGGTGGGACATATTCCCTTTAACTAGTCAGATATGATGTGTTAGAAGTGTGAATCACACGTCAGTAAGAAACGAGCGATTTCGATTAAATATAAGGTTGAATAATTCTCATACTATCAACTCAGATTTTTAAAATGAATTAGACTCAACTGTAATATGTCGAAACTTATGGAGAGATGTTAGTAGATCTATAAATGTGTTAAGTGGACTAACTCCACAACTAGATAGATAATCAAAATAAGAATTATCCAATTGATTGATTCAAGCTGCATCCTCCTATTGCTTTTGTAATCCAACAATTAGACATGTTTTGAAAATATTCCATCATTGTGCTCCGACCAATCATTCCTAACTTCACATTTTATTTTATTTTCATTATATTTATTATATTTTTGAATCTTTAATATTAAAATTTTTTAATTAAATTTTACTAATTATTCATTGTCATTGTATAAATTTAATATATAAATATAACAAACTAATTTGTTCTTTTTGTACTTTTATCTAAAAATATTATTTTAAAAAATTAAAATGAATGATTTTATTATTGAAATAATTAATTATTTGAAATAAATTAATTATCTAAATTTAATTTGAAATTATTATACCATGTACAATACCAGACACACATAACAAGAATATGTGGAAATAATCAAAAATAAAATAATTAAAACTAGTTTCTTATATACGGGAAAATAATCAAAAATAAAATAATTAAAACTAGTTTCTTGTATACGATACTATGGAAAATACAACTATTTTATGAACAACTATTTTATAGGATATTTCTACAACTATTTTATGAAACATTTTTAATGACGCTGATTAATTCGAATTTGAATATATTAAAAAACAACTCTTAAACTCAATTTTTTTATTCATAATCCTAGTATATAAATTATGACATTCTTTAGGAGTGTATGGTCCAATTTATTTGGAGTTTGGAATAATTAAAAAGAAAAAATAATATATTCTAAAAAAGGAAAAAGAAGAAATAATTGAATAAAATTGTAAAGCATGAAAGTTGAGTGGAGTGGAGTCACTGACACTGAGCTGTCCAACTTAACCCACTCAATGTAAAAGTAATTATGGTACTACTACTTTCCAAGATAGTGGAGATATCAATCAAAGGTCGGTAATTGTACGTAAAACCCATCCCACTCAGCATATCTATCACGTTTTTATTTGTTTAGGCGATAGACCAAATAATAATACTTCCTTTTATGAAATAAACCTTTTATTCCAAAACATAAGTATCTTCTTAAATTCTATGTTAAAAAATAATAAGATATATTTTCCTTGTATTTTGAGTTTTTCAATCATTTCTTTTTTTTTTATTAAAAAATTTGGTTAATAGTTTATTGGAACTAAAGAATATTATATATATATAGGAGGCCCTATTGAGAAAGATTTCCACCCCCGAGTTTGGCTGAAGAAGGTCATAATAATTACAGATTCTGAATATGTGACTGTTATTAATGGTATAGCCTTCAATAATCTATTGTATTCTGAACATTCTTCTTTCAAGAGCATCTTCAATTACAACGTGGGTTTTTCTATTTTAATGCTGCATAATAAGTAAATTGGAACTTTATTTTTTTTTTTTTAAAAAATCTTTCCGGCCTAAGTGTCTATTTATATTTTCTTACTTATGTGTTTTAAAACAAAATATGGACAGTTAATCTAAACCTCTATTTGTAGAATATCTTGAAGCCCCTAACTTAACATTTTCACATAAATTCAATTCTAAACAAGAAATAATTTGACGGTGATGGACTAATTGCACAATTCTCTACCTTTTCACATGTTCTTTCAATGATGGAACCAGCGACGCGAAGCCTCTTCTCTTCTTTACAATTTGAATTTTTAAATTTGAATGGATATAATGATATGTGAAATATAAATGTAGGTTTTGATTATCTATTCAAGATTGTATTCATTGGAGAGTCAGGTATTGGTAAATCCAACATTCTTTCTAGGCTTACTCGTAATGAGTTTTGCTTGGAATCCAAATCTACTATTGGTGTTGAATTCGCTACAAGGACTCTTCAAGTTTTCTTTTCCTTTTTTTTTTTTTAATTTCAATTCCATTTTCATTGATTCAATCATTTTAAAGCTTTGGAATCCTTCCATTGACATGCATTTTCCATATTTGAATACTTTAACATATTAAATTCATTTGTTTAGGTGGGTGATTTCATTCGTTCAAAATGCTTTAAGGATTGTTTACTATTCTTTGGAAGCTAATGCTACAATTGAATAATGATTTTGATCAGGAACGTAGTCAGCGCAGGTATGGAGGGGCTCGAGCCCCCTTATCCTCGCCAGAGGTCTACAGACATGAGCCCCTGCCCTGGTTGTGGCTAGCGGATGGTAAAAGTTTGAATGGGGCAGCTGATGGTTGAAACAGAGAAGAGCAACTAAGGAAGGAGAATGAAGCGGAGGGCTGGGTTGTTGATGTGATGGGCCTGAGCTTGTGCTGCTGTGCTTAAGTAAAACGAACAATTTTGCTTAATTTTTGGCAAAATTCCCACTAAATTCATCAGTAACTTACGGTTTGCTTCTCAGTCTTGCGGTCAACTTTCAAACATGTCCTAAATATTACATATAAGTTCTTTCTGCTAAACTTTAGTTAATTCAAGTCATTTCCACCAAAATTAATTGAATTTTATATGTTTAATTGACAAAATGAGTTTATATATTTTTATAAATTAAGATTTAATTCTGAAAATTATAAATAAAACAAAAATAATATTTTGGACATATTTCAGGAATTTAAATATTTTAAATAGAAGATTGAAACTTGTACACAGTTTCAATTTTATAAAATACATGTTTATGCATAAATTATATAATTAATTTATAAATAGAGAAAGAGAGGGCCTCACCTTGCTGCCCTCGTCGCTGCTGTGAGTTTGTCTTTCACCAAGTTGAAGTGTAATTTATTTTATTGGCTGGCTGAACAAAATTGAAAATCGCCAAAAGAGCAATGGAAAAGATGAGAGATGAGAGATTTTGTGAGAGAATCATCAATGTGATCATACCTTGATAATTTTTTGTTATTCTTCTTAGTATTATGTACAACTAATTGAACTATATACAAATCTTGCTAACCAATCAATGCTGACTACATAGATAGCTTAGCTGTCAATTACTAATAACTGCCTAGTATATTTTCTACACTTACATGACTCTAATGAATAAATAATGCTAAGCTATATACTCAACACCCCTCCTCAAGCTAGAGTGGGAGAGAAGTCAACCAATTCAAGCTTGGAAGTCAATGATTGGAAATGGATGTTGCTTAGTGGTTTTGTGAAGAGGTCTGCTAGCTACATATGAGAGGGTAAATAAGGTGTAAAAATAAGGGCATTGGTGATATGATTTCTAACCACATGACAATCAATATCAATGTTTTTAGTCTTTTCATAAAAAAACAAGGATACTGTCTATGTGAATAGTAGCTTTATTGTCACGGTGAAGGGGAATGAGCTTAGGAACAATGATATCAAAATTAGTTAACAGAGATGACAACCATTGAACTTCACATATAGTGAAAACCATGGCTCTATACTCTAATTTTGTAGAAGATCTACTTACCATGTTCTGCTTCTTAGATTTCCATGACATTAAAGAAGTACTAAGGAAGATATAATAGCCAGTTGTAGATTTCCTAGTCTGCATTAGTAAATGCCCTGAGCTTTAAAGAATGAGGAAAAAAGCCTTTGTGGCTAGTGCCTTTAAGATATTTGACTACATGTAATGCAACCTTAAGATGAGACTGTGTCGGACATTGCATGAATTGACTCAGTTGTAGTACAGCAAAATTGATGTTATATCTTGTAAGAAATAAGTATAACAACCTTCCAACCAATCTTTTGTACATGTCTATATTCAAATTGGAGAATCCATATTACTAGAGAGCTTCAGTCCTTAATCATAATGACTACTAGCTAGTTTAGCATCTTAAAGCCCTGTGTCTTTAAACTAGTCGAAAAGATATGTTATTAGTTTTATTAATTGGTAACACAAAGTTTTGGAGCCAAGATGATGGATTATTGACTCTGGAACTTCTTATTAATGGGGGTATGACTAGTGATTGAGTTATATTTTGTTGTACATTGGGTATAACTGGTGACTAAGTTGGATTTTGCTGTACATTTTCTTGAGCAGATAGAGGAGCAATGGATGTGTTATGTTGATTTAATATTAGAAGAAGGATTGAAGAAGAAGAATCTAAACTTGTTATTTTTTTAGCAATCTTTGTATAGTTTATATGGATTTATAATTAGTATATTGTTTTAATAATAGTAGGAAACGAATTGTAATATTTGGAGGAAACCGATTGTAATCAAATTCTTATGTTAATAAAATTCTTTTTCTTCTGTTTCTTCTATTTACAACTAGCATTCATTCACTCTCCCTCATGTTGGACCGTAGGGTCTTCTACGCCCAACTTGGCCAAACAATGATTGAACATAGTGCCAGGAACTGTTTTAGTGAGAATGTCTGCCAATTGACCTTCAGATCGAACAAACGGAAGACATATACTTTCATCTTCTAACTTTTCCTTAAAATGTCTATCAACCTCCACATGCTTTGTTCTGTCATGTTGCACTAGGTTCTCTGAGATGCTTATTGCTACATTATTATCACAATATAAATTACAAGCAGTATTCGGAGGAAAACCTATTTCTGTCAGTAGTTTCTTTATCCAAAGTACTTCAGTCAGACCACAGGCAATTCCTCGAAATTCTACTTCAGCACTAGATAAAGCTACTACTTTCTGTTTTTTACTCCTCCAGGTAACCAGATTGTTTCCAACTATTGTAAAATACCCTGAGGTTGACCTTATATTAATAAGATTCCCCACCCAATCTGCATCAGTGAAGGCCTGTATATCCAGATGACCGTTTCTCCGAAATAAGACCCATTTCCTAGATGAACCCTTTAGGTACCGAATGATTCTGAGTACTACTTCTAAATGTTCTACCTGTGATTTATGCAGAAACTAGCTCATAATCCTAACAACATAAGCAATATTTAGCCGGGTATGAGATAAATAGATTAGTTTTCCAACCAGTCTTTGGTATTGCCCTTTGTCTACTAACTCAGCTCCTTCAGTAAACTTCAGTCCATGGTTAACCACCATACGTGTTTCAACCATCTTGCAATCTAACATATCTGTCTCAGCTAGGAGATCCAGAATATATTTCCTTTGCGAGATAAAGATTCCTTTTTTAGACCTGAGAATGTGACACCCCCGACCAAAAGCATACGTCTTTTTGACGTCATTTCACGTATTTTATGCATTTTTATTTAAATATATCAGAGTATGACATGATTTATAGCATTTACATGAAATATATGACTTGGAAAAATATTATAAGTGAGTTAAAAATGATAAACAAAAGTGGTTTTAAGTTCGTTTATCGTCGAAAGACATAAACGGAGCCAATTAGGGTTTTGGCTCGCGCGATCGAAAATTATCGGAAACGCGCAATATTTTAAAGTAAATGAATTTGAGATGATTTTATGTGTTTTCATACATGATTTAAAGAGTTTGGAACCAAAATTATACGACGACGTCGTACGGTTACGGTTCCGTGAATATCGTCGAGGTTTCGGTTCGATTTAAGGCACCGATTGAACCGCGATAAATTTTCGGATTTCGATTTTTACGAAATTTCATACACGTGTTATGCTATTTATTTTGACACCGAAAAAAATTTTTAAGCTGGTGCTAGAGTGATTTGGGGGCTGGAATTAAAGAAAATTGGAAATGAGAGAAGTAGATAAAAGTAATATATGTATTTACCTAAGGGTTAAGATATTTTAAGTGTTTAAGTTGATAATTGTGTAAAAAGGGAACGTGGAAGCAGCTGCTGGCTGTTTAATGATTTTTGTTTGTCTGAAGGTTAAGAGAAGAGGTGGAAAAGGGAGTTTTGGTGGCTGGAAAGCTTAGAGGAAAGAGAAAATAGTGAGAAAGAAGAAAAAAAAAAGAGAAAAGAAAGAGAAAGAGAGAGAGAGAAGGAATTTCGTGTAAATCTTCAAATTGGTTTATATGTTAAGGTTCTGGGATGATTTAGAGTTGTTCTAAAGCATTAGAAAGGGTAAAGATAGGCTGGAAAAAAGAGAGAAAGAAAACACGTTTTTGGGCAGAAATCTGGGTATAGGGGCAGTTTCATGAAGGGGACTTTGAGCTTTTTTATCTCTCAATCTATGGTGCATGTGGAGAATTGGCTTCGATTGGTTTGTAGAGGAAGTGTAGGAGAAGAGATTTATGGTTTTAGTTCACGAAAAACGGCCAGAAGTGGTCGTAACGATCGTCGGAAGTTGGAAGAAAAATAGGCAAAATCTGGTTCTGGGTAGAAATCAGTGTGGGAAGCCATCTTTAAGCCATTATATCTTTCGATCCAGAAATCTTTTGGAGATTTGGCTCCAATGAATTGATAGAGGGTGTGCAGGGGAAGAGATTGATAGGTTTAGCTTGCCGGAAGGTGGCCGGAGGAGGACGTACGGTTGCCTGGAAGTAGGCTTGAGAGTCTGTGTTTTCGGGTGAAAGTTTAGCGGTTGGAGGTTGAAGATAATCGAAACGGCAGGAGAGGACGCCGTTTTGATTAATGAACACGCGGCCAAAACGACAGAGTCAGTTGCGTTTTGGACCGAAGGTTTTTAAGTGAAACGGCGGGAAGCTCCGCGTTTTGGGGAAAAACGCGCGCCCAGCACCTGCAGATTGGTATATTTCTGTTTTGACCCCTGAACTTTAAGTCGCATTTCAATTAAGTCCTTTTGGGTGATTTTGCAAATATTTTTAATTACAGATTGGCCCCTGAATTTATAAATGCTTATATTTTTTACCCAGAGACTTTTATAAATTATAATTTAGCCCTTTCAGCCTAATTTCGACGTCCTGAATCCGTTTTTGACGTCAGAAATTTATTTTGAGGTTGTTTTAAGTATGAAATTAGAGATTTAAATATTTTTATTAGAAATTTAAATGTTATTTAAAGATTAAAGTTTATAAATGGTTTTAATAATTATAATTGTGTTTAATTATAATTATTATATGTTAAATTGAGTTTGTCAATTATTTTT
>CANUEY010031629.1:0-115275 GCA_948099555.1 Croton setiger
CCGTTCAATGGTCCTTATAGTGTTTGATGGAAACTGTGGTTTTATGGCAAGTCACATCTAAAACAAAACCAATTTGAGCGCCTAATATAGAATTTAAACACTATTTTTACGAAGAAATAAATGTGAGATACTAAATTTAAATTTTTAACAAAATTTAGACATTAAATTTATCAATTTCTATTATTTAAATGGAAAATATACTTACTTATAAAATGCATTTTACATAAAAACTTGCCAAATTTATCTTTTTTAAACTATCGGAAAAAAATCGTCTTTTTTTTCAAAAAAAAAAAAAAAACTAAGTATCATTGAAGTTATCCAATTATAAAGGTTGTAATAAATTAATATTAGTATTTCAATTTATAATTTTGTAACAACAATTATTCTGTTTTTCAAGTTACAAATGGATTATAAAAAGAACAAATTGAATTTTTTCAAATATTACCCCAACTTATTCAGCTTCCTATATTACTTCTTCCATCCTTTTTTTTCTCTTATTTTTTATTTTTAATATTAATTATAAATTAATAATTAATTCTCAATAATAATTTTTAATAAATTACATATTTTTAAAAATTTATTTTCTCTTAAAAAATTAGAAAATTAAATAATCAAATTATTCTCTATACACTCCTATTTATAGAAAATTATCAATTACAATAAAACTCCCTATACTAGTATTTCTAATAGACCCCTCAAGTTGAACATGCTAATGTTCGAACTTGAAGATCAGACGAAAAACAAAATATTGATGCTAAAAAAAAATAAAAAAAAAAACTAGTAAAACAATAACAAAAACAGAAAACATAAGCAAACTATCATTCTATGAATTCCGAAATGTCATCCATGGAAGATTCTGTAACTTGAATAATCTACAGCAAGATGTGCATATGGATGTCAACCTCATCTGTTGTTCATATGGATGTTACTGCACTACCAACCCCGAAACATCTGTGCAAAAACTGCACCAAGGAACCTTGCTTCCAAACAACAATTTACAACAAAATATGATTTGATTGCATCCTGAATTTCAATGAGGATGATGAAGTATGAATAGACAAAAGTTATGTCTACAGACTTCGAAGCTTCTTTAGATTGTATGGATATATTTACTGTTATTCCAAAGCTTCTGAGACTAACTTGCAAACTGGGTCAACATCATCAAAATTGGCATTAAGCACAAAACAAAATCATATCCTCATTATCTAATAATCACAGCACTAACAATCATTAACACTAGCAGCTCCAATTGTATCTTAGAATTCAGAATCCAAACATGCAGCAGCAACTGAACAATGTGCTTAACCTCCTTCTAAGCCTTCAATATCAAGGCAAGTTCAAAATTTTGGCCAAATCAAGTCACAATATAGCAATGAAACTAATAAGAACCAATCCAAAAGCTCCTTCATTAACTTGCTAGCCACATCTCATCAAAATTTTCTTCCCAAACAGAATTCAGATTTTTTTATTATTCTCGATTATATAGAACAAAGAGAATAAAATACAATCATATATGGATAATGAGAGAGACCAAAAGACTATATACTTATTATCAAGTAACTAAGGTAGGAATTGACTCTGCCACAACCAAAACCAGTCCACTTTGCCACAGTCGAAGATGAACAAATTGAGAAATTGATGAAAGATCAAATCAATTCATAACAAAGAAGACATAGAATTATTTGAGAGGAAGAAGAAAGGACTGAGACCTGAATTTGACAAGCTCGAAAGGAAGAAAATGAAGAAAATTGAAGAGAAAAGAGAAAGCAAAAAACGAAATGAAAAGTAACAGAATTATTCAAGAGGGAGAAAGATGATTGAGAGTTGAAAATTCAGTATCAGAACAAAAAAGAGAGGAATCAAAAAGGAAGTACAAAATTGAAGAATTATTCAGAGATTGAAGAGAGAATTGAGATTTAAATTGAAATCATCATCAGAATATCATGAAAAATCAATCAAGAATCAATGAATTAACTGAAAAATCAATTGACAGAAGGAATAAGGGAATGAAATCCTAGAAATTCAATAATACTCAGAAAAATTCAATAAAAATGTTCAAAATCAAATTGAAAGAGCAATTATAGAAGAAATCATTATTAACATTGAAAAGAAATCATCATCAGAAAACTAAATTGAGAATCAAAGCAGTAGGCTGAATTGAAAGAAGAAATCGAAATAGAATTTGAAATGAAAAGATGAGAACAAATCGAAAAGTATAAACGAATTGATGAAGAATCGAAGATCAAATACCTTGAACTTGCACAAAATTAATGAAGAACTTGAAGAAAATTGATGAATATTATGAATGAAGAAAATGGAAGAATTCCACGACGAGAAGAAGAAAAGAAAAATAACTGTCGGTGGAGAGAGGAGCAAATTTTGTTCTGATACCATATTAATTTTTCATTTCTTGTATAATACCTCTCTCAAAATTTATGTACGACCAAACATTCCTATTTATAGGAAATTACCAATTACAATAAAACCCCCTATACTAATATTTCTAATACAAGTTTCATATTTAATTATTCACTTTAAATTAAGAAATGTGAGGTTTTTTTTTGTCGTTCAGAAATTATTTTTCCTAATTTTGGTTTTTAAAATTGTTATTGTTTGTTTTGATTTTATTAGATTATGTTATTACTTGATCAAAATAACAGTTGAGCTTCATGATTTATTTTATTTATTTCGAGAAAACTATAATTTTGTTTTGGAGACAAATTTTATTTGATTTTATTTCTAAATTTTTAGAATAAACCAATATTTTTTTAAGAGAATAATTTGATTTTTCATTTATTTATTTTAAATGAAAATAAATTTTTATGTTATCATCATCATAATCATTCACATTTTAAAAAATGAAATATGAAATTTATTAAAAAAATTATTATTGAAAATAAATTATTTATTTATAATTAGTAATTACAAAATAAAAAAAAAAAGAATGGAAGGAGCAACATGAGAGCCAAATAAGTTGGGGTATTATCTGAAAAATTTCATTTAAATTCTTGTTACCTGTTGGTAAGCAGAAAATCGGATAAAAGTAATATCATATAACAAAATTATTAATTGTAATATATTACAAATTAAAATTCGCTTATTGATTTATTACATTCTCTTTAGGTGGATACTTCCTAAGAAAATTAGCTTTTTAAACGTATTAGGGAGTTTGCTAACGGCATGATGCGCCTGTATATTTTAAAAAAATAATGATAATAAGGCAAATAAATAAGGAGAAGCCAGACGAAATCGTTTCTGTTCTGTTCATGTGGTGAACAACATTCAGGAGGTAATTCAGCAGTAAACATTTGTTTTATTTCTCTCAGCTCTTTCCTACTCCCTTTTCCCTTTTTCTTCCTTGAAATTCAATGAAGCATGAAAATTTTCCAAAATATCAACAATTAGGGCAGTGGGCTTTCCATTGGTCTCGAATGCTGATGGTCAGTACAGTGACAATCTGCCATCCCACTCGCATCATCAGAACGAGAATATGTTCTACACAGGTCAGAGAAAAACGCTATCCATCTCAATTTTCCTGATCTGGTTTCTGTTTGTAATTAAGATTCATGAAATTTTTTTTTATTTTTTTATTGGAATGGATAAGATTACAAATTGTGGAATAGTTATTTCTCATTTATATTTAACCAAACCTATTCGTTGCCTAATCACTGATAATCTACAGGTTGAAAATCATGAAAAATGCTCATTAATCTGCTCAGAGCATTAGAATTGTAGGATTTTGAAACATTTTGTTTGCGGAATTAATTTCAGAGTTTGAATTAGTCATGCACAACGATCCCTTCTTAAGTTTTTTGGTTACAAAAGAGAGAAAACATAAACTATAATCAACCTTTGTAATTCATGATTATAATCCCTTAAATTCAATCTCAATCCAAAGAACTCAACTGGATCTTATTCTAATATTCAGGCCATCATTGAATACCTTAAAAGCCCATTGGACTTCTTGCTATTTTCCCCACTATTCGGTTTAGTTTGGAAGCTAAAGAAATATCTCTAAGTTTTTTGGAGTTAGATATTGAAGATGATCGTGTGTAATGTCAAAGACTTAAATCTTTAGGATACGAACGAAATGATCATATAGGGGAATTTGTAGTCTTGTTATCCATGGAAAAAAAGCTTGAAAATACAGAAAATTGTTGGTGTGGATAGAAGTGGGCTGTTCTGGAAGGTATCATTGACATTGTTGTTTAGATAGAATGCAATGATAAGCATTTTTTTTTTCTCGAATCATTCAGTTTTCTGCTCTTAAGGATTTATATATGAATTGAAAATATATGGTTTTCTATTCTATGCACTTAAAAAGAAAATTAATCCTGTTGAAGCATAATCTTTCTTAGAGTAGTATTATTGACCATATATTTAATGATTCATGTTGTTTCTTGTTTGGTTGGATGGTTTCAGTTCAGCTTTCTGTAACTTGGACTGCATTTTTCACTTGGAAGAACAGAGAACATAGAATATAGTACACAATTCTGAGCTAGAGAAGTTTGAAAGAGGCACAAATCTCTTCGTATATGTCAAAAGTTCCTTTCTTTCACTTTATTAGGAGAATTCAGTTTTGGAGTTCATTAACTTGCATGTTGTCGGCTAGCTAATGTATTTCACAGGCTTTAACTAGAAGAACAGATTCATTAGCTTCATACACAGAGGTTATGATGAACACATTGGCTATCCTGCTAGTGCTTAATGTCCAGCAAGAATACACTTTGTTTACCAATTGATGCTTCGGCTGTCTATTTAGTACGGTCAGACCAACTATCGGGTGTGTGTAGGAATAAGCATAATTTCGATTTAAAAAAAAAAAAAAGTTGAAGTGACATTGCTCTATGTGCTATTACCTAGAGATGCATCTCAAGCAAGAAAGAAAGTGCAAATGCTTGTAATAAATATGAGAGAACATCCTAAGCTCTTAACAAAACGCATTGATTATTATGGAACACTGTTGAAAGAGCACAATTATATTGGTGACAACCATGTAATAGCAATTGGGCTTCTTACTTTGTGAACTCCATCCTTCCATACTAATCCTCCGAATTCAGGAATTGATTGCCGATATTTTGTGGTGAAGATAATCTTGTAAGATAGTTTTTGGTGTTTGGTGGTGAAATGCAAGGTTTTTGGCTCAACTTCAACAATTACACCTTTGAATTTGGAAACAACTGCGTGGTATGTTGAAACTGGAGGGCCAACATTGGTAACAGTTCTACTAAAAGTGAGAACTGAAGTGGAAGTGTTGTCTGGAAACACAGCTGAGATAGCTGGATAATTCAAGTCTCCTGGACTTGCTAGAGAATGGTGGCAATCTCTGTTTGCATACTTGCCAAAAACTTTAAGCTGTGTCGGTGATAGCTTTTGTGTGCACAGAAACTCAAAGTAATCTTGTGGTCCAATATCATAAATCAGACCTGGCTCAAGAGCTTTTAATGGATTTATGTGCCCTGCCCCATGATCATATGGACTGGAAGGAAAATTTTGAGAGGAATCTCGCAATGGCATTTGGGTATTATCATGAACATAAGCTGTTGTCATCAGAGCAGATTTTATTGCAGCTGGACTCCATTCTGGATGCCTGGCCTTGAGCAATGCTGCAATTCCACTAACATGCGGGCATGACATGGAAGTTCCAGATAGTATGTTAAATTTCACCCTCCGGTGATCTGTTGGCAAACTTGATGGACCTGTATCACCAGTCCAGGCAGCAAGTATGTTCACGCCTGGAGCAACAACATCCGGCTTTAGAATCTCGAGACTTAACAAGTTTGGTCCTCTAGAAGAGAATGCTGCCACTACTGGAGATGGCCTAGTTCCCACCTTAGTACCGAGAAAAGCTAGAGTTGCAGTCGCATTCTTTGTGGCTGAAGCATAACGTTTGATCATTTTCCCTTCTCTCTCTCCAACCGCAACTGCTGGAAGTAGGTGACAATCTGCAACCAGTTCTTCTCCATTTGCTGCTGTATTTGATAAAATCATGCCTACTGCTCCTGCTTCTTTTGCCACCTGGCCCTTTTGAACCCTCGGACTAATCCCTCTGTCACATATCACGATCTTTCCAGCAACAGTACGAGGATTCAAAGTTCCTTCCAAGCACAGAGAACTTGGGTTAGGGCTGCTAGAATTATCGCCCATATACACCAGCGGGTATTGCTGGTTTGTCGACAATGTCCTCCTGCCTTTGTAGAGCGAAACACCTTTAAGAGTTCTGCCTGTTCCCAGATTGACAAGGCCTGGGAAATCTCTGTCCATGGTGCTGGCGCCAACAGTGGTGACCCATGGTGACACATTTGTGAGGCTGGCTGGGTCAGGTCCTCCATTTCCAGCTGAGCAAGAAACAAAAACGCCCATCTCCATTGCCCCAAAAGCTGCTATGGACAAGCTATCGCGATAGTAAGATGAAACCCCGCCGCCTAAAGAAATTGATATGACGTTCACTCCGTCAGCCACTGCTCTATCAACTGCTGACAGAATATCTGAGCTGAAACACCCACCAGCCCAGCAAACCTTGTAAGCTGCAATTCTTGCACCAGGTGCCATTCCTCTTGCTGTTCCATAGGCATAGCCTAGTAGATTTGCACCATGTACAGGGGAGCCTGCAACTGTGGCTGCCGTATGAGTCCCATGACCATCTTGATCTCTTGGGGATTTATACTCGATTTGCTCATTGATCTTTCCAGTAGCAGCTTCATATCCTCTGTAAAATACTCTTGCACCGACAATTTTTCTGTTGCAATGGTGTTTCTGAAAAGCTCTTCCTGCTTCACAAGCTCCCTTCCAGTGAGCAGGAATCGGAGCCATGCCTGTGTCATTGAAACTTGCACTCTCCGGCCAAATACCTGTGTCTAGCACTCCTACTATGACATCGTGATCTGCAAAATTTTCAGACCAGACACTTGTGCTGTCTGCTGGCTCTAATCCAAGGAACAGAGGGCTTCTTGTGGTGTGTAGTTTATATACAGTCTCAGGGAAAACGGCCACAACACCATCTTCTGCCTCAAGCTTCACTGCTTCTTCTTCACTCAGCTTGGCAGCAACACCATGAAAAGCAGTCTCATAGCTATAAATTATTCTGTCTTCATTATCAGAAGCACTATCTTCATTTTCAAGTTCAGATAACACAGATTGCACTTTGAAGGAGTACCATTCCAAGTGATTAGAGAAGTAATCTGGCTTTGCTTGTTTATCCATCTGAACAATATAAGTCTTTCTGTTCGATGGATTTTCTGATGAGAAAACAACATTGAAGGCTAGATAGCTTATTACGATGGAAAACAGCCATTTTCCAGGGTTTGAAGGCATTATAGATAGATTAAGGAAGAAGAGAAATAAAAGAAGAAGAGGAGGAAGGGGAGGAGGGGGTTTTGTGAAGCTGGTATTCTTGAGACTTGAAATATCATAAAGGATGGAGGGGACCTTTCACAATTACAATGTCTTGTTGTGCAGGTAATTATGGTGGTTGGTTGTTGCATGAATGCCAATTGTTGAAGGAAGAGGTGGCTGGTGGCAGCAGTTAATTTGGTTATGGCTATTTGCAGAAACCCTGTTTTTCTTGTTTCTTATTAACACTGTTAATGCTTTTTATTTAGTTCCTCAACACATCACTTTTAAGTTGCAATGTTTTCTGCTGGAATTGAAACTTTTGGTGTTTAATTAAAGTTATTAACAAGTAATTATCATATGAATCTTGATTCTTGAAATTATGAGCATCCTTGGGAAACTCTCATAGCTTTTATATACGGATTCCTTAATGCTGTTCGGTTCTTTGTAACCTTGCTAATATCTTATCATGTGGTCCCTACATTCACAGGAAACATGTACCTGAGGAGGCATCCTTGCACCGTTACAAAAAATGATTTAATGAATTCTTTTTTTTTTTCGATTAGTTTTAGATAACTCAGAATTGATGTCGCAGTTAGGGAAGGAGATTAAAGGATTTTCTCGAGTTAGAAAAGTGAAAATAATAATAAAAGTTTGTTATACTAAGATCATGAAGCTGTGATTATTTACGGTTACTGCGTTAAATTCATAATGAACCCAGTAAAGTAAATTGTTCTACACTTGGTTCAAGACTGCCATGTGAGGAAAGCTGAAAGTGAACGCTCGTACACAATAATGACAATGCTTTCATTCATGTTGAATTAAAGACAAGTAGAAAAAGGTACTTTTTTTAGTTTTTTTATGATTAGAAGGGTTTTTCAATGTTCAGGCTGAGTAAAAAATGGAAAGTAAATTATTATTTTCATAAAACTTATTGCATTATGTATAATTCTTTTTTGTATTAGGTTTGTAAAAATACTGGCTTTTGTATCAACAAAACTACTATGGTTTTAATGTGTATTATCTCTAGTTCAATTGACTAGGCCACTTATTTATTGTGTTAATCTTAGATTGAGTAATTAAGCACAAGACTCGGACTCTCTCACTTGAACCCATATGAGATTAGTTAAGCCACTTTTTATTACTACTATTAGAAAAAAAAAATTATTTTGATGTAATGTATTATGTATACATCGACCTACTAGTGGGCCAACGGCGGAGTGCCCGGTGGCAAAGAGAACTGCTGGATTGGGCACTCAAAGTGTTATTGCTTCATGTGAACAGCAGAAAATAAATGATTCATAACAAGCTAAATTCTCTTATAATGGTAAAATAGAATCTATAACCTTTCATTCACTATCCCTTTCGCGTTCTAAAATAATACTACCATTAGTTTTTTTTGTCTCCCGCTAACATAAGAGCAAAACTCACAAATTCCTAATCATTGTATTAATTTATTGAACAGAAGGAAAAGGAGCATCCATGGAGTGATGGTAACATAATGGTTAAATAGAAAAGAGAAGCATTTATTTTCACAAATTCCAGTGGATGAATTATTGTGTGGAGGTCCAGTCCATTGAAGCCTTACAGGTATTGAAGTGCAAAATATGAATCCTTTTCCTGAAATTGGTTCTCAACTTTTGTTCTTCACAAGTGGAAACAACAGATACTCAAACTTTAATTCTTCCTTATCCATTCAACTTAAAATCTTATCTTCACTGAATTTCAAGAAATTCTTTCATAAAAATATTTGTTTTGAACAAATATGATTTAAAATAAATATTCTACTGTTTATAAGAAAAATCCATACACATTTAATATGAGCATTCAAAGCTCTCATGCATGCCCTTAACCAACCACCTTTTTTCCAGTATACAAATTCAAACCTCCTCATTAATTTCATTTTACTTACAGACAAATAAATCATTTGGCGTCACTCTACATATTCCATACACTTTTTTCATTTCTATTCTGTTCTTTTATTTATTTATTCTTATAATTTCAGGATTTATCAAATTGTTCTTGTCAAAATTTTTATAATTTATTTATTCCAAACATTAATATACTCTTCCTATTTTTTTTTTTTTTTAGGAAAAGATCTCAATATACACTTCATATAATGTTAGTATTTGTTACATGAAATACTTTCTACAATGTCAATGGTTGAAAAAGAAATTTAATTTTATATTCAACGATTAAGGAATCCACATGAAAATAAGGGTGGCGTTGAGAAACGTTTAATTTTAAATGCCTAGTTTCCTTGGAAAAAGTAAAAATTAAATGCCTAGATCAGCAGCCCAGATTGGATATCGACTGATACAGTCGGCCCATGGGCCATATTTAGATTCTCCAATTATAGGCCTTAAACATTCCCAAACGAGACTAGTGCATTTAGGCCCACTTCCCATTCCAAGCTGCCAAACCTTGTCGCCTTTGTTGACTTTTTCTTTAGCTTCCAAATACGACAGCTCGTACCAAAGCGAAGAAGAAGACTGATTGCCAAACCTATGCAGAGTCATCAATGCAGCTTCTACTTCTTTATCACCAAGCTTCAACCCTTTTCCTATTTCTTTAATTACCGGTCTTCCTGAAGCAGGCAGGCAAAAATGCTGTATCACCCTCTTAAAATTCGGTACGTATATTTGCTCCGATTTATCGATGTACTTATTTAAAAAGATCGAAACGGCATGTCGTAACATCTCAATCCAAGGCAAAATTTGTGAACCCAGAATGGTTATGTTAGGACGAAGAGTTTCAGCAGCTACTTGAAGTAAATCTCTCTTAAGAGTAACCCCAAGTTTCCCATTGCAATCCTCTTCACGAATGGCAGAAAAATAACACTTTTCTTCAAAAGCTCTTTGCGTTCTTACTGTACAAAAAAGCTTGTATTTTGATGACTTTTTGGCTTCTTTTTTGTTAGTAAGCAAAATGGCTGCACTTCCCATTCTAAATAAACAGTTAAGAAGTAACTTAGCTTTCTCGTGGCCGGAATACCAGCCGGTGGACAATATTTCAGTGCTAAGAATAAGAGCATAAGCATTTTGTTGAACTTTAAGAAGGTTATTAGCTAAGTCAATAGAAATAGCCCCTGCACTGCATCCCATGCCAGAAAGATTATAGCTTTTAATATCAGCTTTCATTGAGAATTTGTTAATAATAATGGATGATAAGGAAGGCGAAGGACAAAACCCGCTACAGTTTACGATAAGTATGTCGATGTCACGAGGGGAGAGTTTGGTTTTTGAAAGGAGTTGTTTTATAATAGAGAAAAGAACCATTTGGACTTCTTGAATGGATTCTTGTTGATTTGTTTTAGGAGGAATGTGGTGTAATGCTGGAGGAAGATAAGTTTCTTGGCTTTGACCAGAAGAAGTAAGGATTTTAGACATGAAAGAAACACTTTCTTTGTCGAATGAGTCGATCATGGATGCATGTTCAAGAAATGTAGAAAATGGGACTTTGCAGGAGTCAGGCGGTTTGAAACAACAGAAATCTATTAGGTAAATTGTAGAAGATTTTGAAAGGTAAGTTTTGATAAAGAAAAAGGAAAATGCAAAAACTAGAAGAAGAATAAGGAGTGTTTCAATAGTTATTTCCATTTCCATTTGAGATGGGAATGTTAAGGAAGAACTACTTGTCGGTGGTCCTAAGTAGTTCTACTAATCTGAGCTCAGGAGGAAAATGGAACTTTACATTTATAGAGTGAGACTTATGGCTTATTTTGAGCTAGACTAGATCAAATAAATACAATTTACTATAATATCCTCAAACCACTTTAATGATAAATACAAAGTCAAACTTGTCATGAAAGAGATATTATGGACATTTTATATGTGAAAAACGCTTGTTAAACTAGCTCAAAACGAGCCACAAGTCATTATTGTATTTATAATACTTTCTATTTACAAATAAGTATTTAGTACCACTAAACACATGGATCAAATGCTAACATCTATTCTTATTTAATTAATCAATCGTACTCAAATCAAATTTAAAAAATGCAACTACATTAAAACTCGATATAAAGAGTTTATCGAGTTTTAAATAAAAATAATAATAAGTGTTCTACTGTTTTTTATTTTATTCAAACTTTTGGAGGTTATAAATTAAAGTTTTCCATTTTTATATATATAAGTTATGATAAAGAGTGCTGAAAATGTAAATAGTAGTAAATATAATGTAGTCAAATTATCTAATAAACTAGAATAATAATATATAATCAAACTAATGACCTTTTTTAAGATACATGTGTAACAAAGACAATTATTCATGAACCATAGTGTATAAGATGAAGAGGAGATGAGACATTCTCATAGACTGCAATTAATAGAGGAGACCAATTGATGAGACATAAGAAGGCAAGTGAAGATGAATGTCAGTTTTAGGCCTATAAACGGGTAGCCTATTTACTCATGCTGTACTCTTTATTTCCAACTTTTCAGTAGAGAGGTAAAGGGAAATAGAATAGATGCAGGAAATAAACAGTCAAATCTTTGGAAATATGAGATTGACATTAGATGATTCATAAATTTGGTAGGTTGGAGGTTGACATGGAGCTGAAACCAGGTAGAGATAGCTAGCTAGGTAGCTTTTCTTTATCTGAAATGAGATGTATAGGTAACTATTATTATTCCGATTTCCAAGTGTGATGAAAACATGTTATAGGGTTTTCTGATAGGGAAATTTGAGATCAGAAGGGACCAACGATTTGAATGCAAGCATAGAGGAAAAAAATAAGTGGAACTTTGCATTTGTGTCTTGGAAGTAAACAAGTTATAAGGGATTTGATTTCACAGTATAGACCAACAGTTGTTTTCTTTCATAGACAAAAGTTCATGGTGTTAGAATTGAGGCATTAAAATCTTTTGTTCATTTTGTTCATTGTTTTTCAGTTGATAGCATCGGTATTATGGTGGAATAATACTGTTCATCTATCTGTTTGTAGCTTTTTCAGAAATTTTATTGATTGTGAAATACAGAGTACTATTGGCACTTGGAGATTTACGGGATTTTAAGGCTAACCAAAAAGCACTAGGAGATATAATGACATCCCAGCTAACTACGAGAAAGATTATGGTCCATCTAGCGCTCCTCATCTCATAAGGGGGTTCTGCGAAGCTTAATGGATGCTGATTTATCTGATATTCTCACTATAGGTTCGTTATTTACGTATGTGTACAGAGAGGACTCACAGAAACGTGTACGAGAAAAGCTTGATCGAGCTTGTGCTACGCCAAGTTGGAACTCTTTATTTCAAAATGTTGTTTGCAATAACCTTGTACAAACCGTAACTTCAAGTATGATAACTCTTGGCTTCTAGATAATGATTTTTACAGTGTTGTGCTCCGCTCATGGCAAGGGTCAGCAAATGATGATTTTGTGGTTAAAAGAGATAAAGTGATAACTAATATTCAGGCTTAGGGTAAGCAAAGGAACCGGTTAAGGGGACAACAAAGACATTTTGTGCAACAGAAACTCAGGAAATTGATACTTTAAATGGTTTTGGGAATTCGCCGTCGAAAGGAGGAGTGGAATAAATTACTAGAAGAAGATGAAGTTTGTTTGAAACAACAAGCTAAGGTGTTTGGCTGAGAAATGGAGGTAAAGCACAGCGTCAGGGCAATAAGATTGAGAAATTACAAGATGCGTTATGATGAGATGAAAATGGATTTTGATTTCTTTTTAAAAATTCAAATACAATTTTAAAAGTTGAGTGTTATGATGAGATGCGCAAAGACATTATTAGGTTTGGAAATCTTTGCATACGAATATGGGAAATAGAAATAGAATGAGTTTATTTTCATGATTTTATTATCGATTAAGTTTTTTCTTTTCTTGTGGATGCGTTGAATAATAATTTGGACTATATAGTATGATTAGTTCTCTTTAAGCATTAATTTTATGTGCTAATAATAATGTGATCAGCAAAAATCAAATTCAAAATCTTCACATCCTACAATAACAAATAGATTGATCAATCAGGTTACATCTAATTATAAACTAAACGCATTTCACCTTTTAAATGGTTTGCATTTAAGATAAATTTATTACCGATTGTTAAATTTTGTAGTTATTTTTTCATACAATTCTCCACCTTAATTAATGAATTATACATAATTTACTTATTTTGAAATTTCATAAACAGCAGGAGATATGTAATTAAGTTAGCAGTAATATAAGAATTGGAATGTAGGGATATGATTTTGATGCTAAAAGAGACTGAATTCAGTTGTAATTTATGAATACGGATATAAATAAATTTCTGAAAATAGACAAGCACTATACACGCGCATTAGGAATGTTGATGTTGCATTTTTTGAAAAGATTGATAAGGAAATCAGCACTAATCTTTTTTGTTATTGACTTGCCATTTCAAAGCACTATTTTTATTTTTATTTTTATATCCAGCGATGTGTTTATGGATAATACCTTGCATTATCTGTATTTTTTCTAAAATAATAATATTTAGGTATGATTTAACTATATTTTTTTAGTTTAATTCATTATGATTTTAAGAATCTGGTCTAGTTTAGTTTGTATTTTATTTACTTAGTTAGAGATAGAAAGCAATTGCATATATATATTTTTGTATTAAATGTTTGTTATGACATATTTAAATTATTGTCACATGCTTCTGTCTGTATAACTAAAGTAAAACAAATATGATAGTAATAATATAATGAAATTATTAAATAATTTTTTAAGATTAAGTACATAACAATTTTTTTTTTTTAAAAAAAATTCCATGTTTCAGAGAAAAAATTATTCTTTAATCATGTTTGCATAATTACTATTATATCATTGTCGTACTATTTCATCACTCTGTCAAATGCACTTAAAAAGACATATTTGCCTTGACTTGCCTTACGCTTCAAAGAGAATCAAACACCCAACTTACCTTCCGCCCCCCCCTTTTTCGGATCAAAACACAGGATGCAAACACTAAAACATCCACCCAACTTCCAACTATTAATTTATATCTAATTAGCTCCACTAATAAAAATAAAGTAACTGAAGATTCTTCATCTTGTCCTTCAATGCTCGCCTCCATTTATAAACTAAAATAATTCATCCTCAAATTTTTTTAAACTCTTATTTTATCTTTTTCTTATAAAAACTCAACCATGAGTTTTTCAATTTAAGTTCGTCTCACTTTTCAAAAAAAGAAAAAAAAAGTTAGTCTAAATAAACCACTGTGCTATGGTGATCAAAATTCCAAAATCATTTATTTATTACATCTTCGGCCGTTATTTGACAGATCATTCAAGCCAGCTTGATCGCTAATTTTGTAAATCTCAATTTGAATTTTCTGGGTTTTTTATTTACAGGTCAATTCCATTGGTTTTTTATTTGAGTGTGAAAGTTTTGAAGATTTTATGAGTGGGCTCGTTCTACAAAGGTTCATTTGGAGTTGGATAAACTCATCCGGTGTGGTGGCTGTGTCAGGGAAAACTGGATATCACAGGGTCGACAGTGATATAGTCAAACTCGTCGGAGATGGAGACCGATGATGGTGGCTGGGTTTGTAGGGTTCCTATGAATTTTGTTGGGTTTTATTTTATGAATCAACTTTTGGGTTTCAATTAATAATAATGAGAAGAAGAAGAAGGTTTGTGTTGGAAGGTAAGTGGCTGTGCAGATGGAAGGTGGGAAGAGGGTAGTTTAGGCATAAATTAATTTCTCTCTCTGATGAATTTGAAGAATACGTATAAATTAATGGAATATGCCTAAAAAATTAGACAGAGTGGTGAAATAATATAACGGAGCCAAAAAATAGTGATTTAATAGCAATAATGCAAAAAATGAATGATTAAATGATAATATCAGTCAAACATAAATGACTAAATAATAATTTTACATATTCAGAAATAGAGGATGCATGCATAACTTAATTTTGAAGAGTTATTTCTTCCCATCCAATAGATATGGGTAATCAATCATGACCAATCCTACTCAAGAGAGAAGGAGCAATAAATTTTTGCAATGGTTCAAGTTGTTAAATTACATAGAAGATTAATTAAAGAAAATAATTTTTTTTATCAAAAATTAAGAAAAAAATAGCAATATAATTAAAATAATCTATATGATATCGTTAAATAAAATTGACGCGGTTCAAATGGCAAACAAAAAATAAAAATAAAAAACAAAATCTGTAAAAATTTCTCACATTTTTTCTTTGAAAACATTCTTCTTCATCCTTCAATCTTTTGCTTTATTATTGATCGTATTTTCTGCTTCTTCATCATTCACCAAACAATTTTGGTGGTCAATGGGTTTCTCACCTGTTTCTGCTCAAATGGTGGCACGCAACTAGTCATTTCAATCGTGCTTCCATTCTTGTTTTGTTTCTGATTTATTTCAAATTTGACAAAACGAAAGGGTTGATTATATTGTTTTTGAACAAAATGTGCATGAACGAAACAGTCTCATCGTCCCAAATAATGATATACCACCTCATGTTACTGTATTTTGTCCAAAAAAAAAATTTAATTGCACCACGTTTTTATCCATTCAACAAGCTCTGCATACCTGATCAATGAGCTGATCAAAAGACAATTAAGAAACGATGCAGATTGTTACGTCAGAGTAGTTATTGTTTGAACCAATTACACCGTCTACAATTGATAATTCTAGAATAGTTTCAACAGAAATGAATGGTGCATATCATTTTCACAAACTGTAATGAATTCTAGACAGAACTCTATTTTCAAGCAATAGAAAGAGTTTGTTGGTGAGAAAATAACAAATAATATGTATTTGGAGTGAGGGAAGAAGAATTATGTTACTTGGTTATAATTATTTGGCATACACTATGCGAATTAATTTATGTCAATACTCTAACACTTGTTAAATTATGATTAGTTTATTTTGAAAAAAAAAAGTAATTTTGCATAATTGGTATGCGAAATTACTCATGTGAAATATGTAATTCGCATAAATAGTATGCGAAATACTAATTTTTCGTACTATTCCCTATAACCATTATGCAAAAAACTTAATTTCACCCTTTCTTATTTCCGCAGTTTAAATTCCCACCCTTCCTTGGTGAAGCACCCGTATTGTATTTGGTAGTACACATGTGAGGCAGCAAGAAAAAGTGAATTCACTTTCTCCAAACTTTAGACTACTAGTTTCAGAAATTTAGATATATCATCATCAGCCCCGTGAAGAATGCCCACAAACAAATTTGTAACAAATTCCAATCAGAACCATAATCATTTTTAACCTTTTCTTCTCTAACTTTTTGCCTTTGCTTTTTTCAGAGAATCTTCTTCTTCACCACCCCTTTTTAGCTTTGTTCTCTGGCTCTATCTCTCTCCTTCACCATTTATATTCTCTTCTCTTCTAATTTTCAATCATTTCATAACCAGCAACAAAACCCCATTAATTATGTTTAATCTATGGTGCTTTTTTTGCATTTTAGTTACTACATTTTTCCAATTTTCCATATTTGTAATTTCCAAAAGGGAACAATTTCCAACACCACCATTACCAATCTTACCACTCCCATCATTTTCTCAATTGAAATGGCAACAAAGAGAAATCATTATGTTTCTTCATTTTGGTGTCAATACTTTCACCGACTCCGAATGGGGCACCGGCCATGAAAATCCGGCCATTTTTAACCCGGTGGGATTGGATGCGAATCAATGGGTTAATACAGCAGCTGAAGCTGGAATTTCTTTAATGATTTTAACTGCAAAACACCATGATGGGTTTTGTTTGTGGCCTAGTAAATATACTGACCATTCTGTAGCAAGCAGTGGATGGAAAAACGGCCATGGCGATGTAGTTGAAGAACTCGTTACTGCAGCTAATAATCATGGCGGAATTGATGTGGGTATTTATTTATCTCCATGGGATAGGCATGATCCAAGGTACGGTCATGATTTGCTGTACAATGAATATTACATGGCGCAGTTGCATGAGCTATTGAGCAAGTAAGTAAACAAACTTGTAATTGACTTGATTTGATGTTTTATTTCATTAAATTCATTAAAATTGTTCTTGGTTTTATATATATTTGCAGATATGGGAATGAAAAGGAAATATGGTTTGATGGAGCAAAGGGTTCAAATGCACCAAATATGTCATATTATTTTCAAGATTGGTTTGAAATGGTGAAAGAATTGCAGAGTTCTATCAATATATTCTCCGATGCAGGTCCGGATGTCAGATGGGTCGGAAATGAAAACGGGTTTGCTTCAAGTACAAGTTGGTCCACCATTAATAGAACTGCTCTTTCCATTGGCAATGGAAGCATTGTTGAGTATGTATCTTTTTCTTTCCTGTAGCTAATCATTAATTAGCTGAAGAAATTAGTTGGCTAATGATTTAAGTTCAATAATGCAGTTATTTAAACACGGGTGACCCGAGAGGCAAAGATTGGGTACCACCAGAATGTGATGTTTCAATTAGACCCGGATGGTTTTGGCATAAATCAGAATCACCCAAGAAGCTAAGCAAATTACTTCAAATTTACTACAAATCGGTAGGAAGAAATTGTGTATTATTGTTTAACGTGCCGCCGAATTCGACCGGACTTATATCAGATTCCGATGTACGGACATTGAAGGAATTTAGAAATGCTATTGATACAATATTTGCTACTAATTTAGCAGAGAAATGCTGTTTTAAGGTAAGTAGCCAAAGAGGAGGTAAAGACGGGGTTTTTGGGCCTGAAAATTTAATAGATAGTGACCATTTGTGGACTTATTGGGTCCCAAGAGATGAAGATAAAGAGAGCAGTTGGATTGAGATTAGATGCAATGAAGGGTTGAGATTTAATGTGGTAAGGATTCAAGAAGCAATTGGTCTTGGTCAAAGAATCAAACGGCATCAAGTAAATGTGGATGGTAAGATAGTTGCAAAAGGGACTACAGTTGGGTATAAAAGGCTTCATAGACTTAAAGAAGAAGTGGTTAATGGCCAAATTGTGAAGATTAAGATAATGGAATCAAGAGGAGTGCCTTTGATTTCTTCTATCGGTTTGCATTTTGATCCTTTTTGGAAGCCTAAATCTGCTAAAATTTAATTTAATACTATAATAATTAAGATGTGTCATTTACTTTTTTTACCTTTTTTTTTTTTTTTGACTCCGGTTTTGGCATTTAATTTTGCTTTCTTTCTATATGTCTATATTCTCTTCTGGTAATGTTCGAAAGTAAAAGAATCGGACGAGTGAGGAAAAAAAACAGTACAAAACTACAAATTGATGATTAGGACTTGGACAATTAAATTTAATCAATATAGAATAATGAAGTTAATTGACATTAACAGGGCGTTCTAAAAATGATTTTTGTTTTATTTTTTTTAAATAACTAAAATTGACATTAACAAACCCTCCCCTCCTATGTTTATTTTTTTTTTTTGTTTTATTTTTTTTAAATGATATTTAAACATGTTATAAAAATGTATATTTTGATTATGGACTATATATGAAGTTAATAATAAATCTTGCTCCTTGCAATCCTCTTCGACGCATCCAAGGTCAACTTTAGATGTACAAATGGATACTCGTAATATTAGAGTGGCCAATTGAATTTTTGGCCAAAATGGAGAACATAACTAAACTATCTGTTGAAAGAATAAAGTTTGGCAATAACGCATTTATACATTGTGTGAATATTTCCAACAGAAAATTATTCTTAAGAAAAAAAAAATTCCATCAGAAAATCAGTTTTCATTTTTTAACTTGAATGCTTCACTTGTTAAATCAACCCCTTCATTCTTTACAATCATAATCTCTTCAGTGCAAATGATACAGATTTTTCAGAAAAGTTTCTACAGCTGAAGATGAATCATAATATTTTAATCACATCAAGTTACAGTGTCTATTTTAGTTAATCGTGGTTCAATTTTTCAATTTCATTCATCTTTAATTCAACAAATTATAATTCAATAAAAAAATGGTAATTATTTATAGGTTCCTAAAATTTAGTGTAATATACTCTGAATTTCTTCTATTTTTAAAAATTGTATTAATAGATCTTTATGGTTTCAAAAATTGTACTATTAAATCATTTCATCTAGAAACGTCGTTAGTCAACTGAAAAAATCAAACGATTTGGATTAAATTTTTAAAAAATGACAAAATTACTCTTTGGTTTATTTGAATCCAATCAAACTAATTAAACCTAATCTTTAAATCAAACTTTTATTATATATTTTCCCCTTCTTCTCTAACTCTTTATCTTCATCTTCTCTTTTTCTCTATCCTCATATCACGTTCTTCTCTCATCTCCCTCACCTTATCTCTTCATCTCCTTCTTCAAGACTCAAGCCTTCAAGAATCAAAGCTTGAAGCCTCTCCTCTTAAAACTTCGAAATAGCAAAGAAAGAATTCTCCATGCTAGAATCGAAAGCAAAGAAAGAACAAAAAGAGCATATGGTGGTGGAATCGAAAGATCTCTGGTGCTGGTGGTGGTGGTGGTTGGAACCGTTTGCTCTTCCACTGGTCTCTGTCCTGTAGATTTCGGTAGGGGAAGGGAAGAAGTTTCGATCTGTTAAGGTATCATTCACTGTTTTAATTTTTTCTGCTAGTTTAATTGATTTGTCCATTGACTCTGATATGCATACTAAAATATACCAAGTATAACATATTTTCCATCAGAAGGATCGGATTTGCAAGGTGCTCCTACAACAACAGCGTCATATGCTTCTACATCTTCTTCATCTTCCTTTGTTTATTTCTTTGCTTTTATAATTTTTTGATTAAAATACTATTTAGATATATGAGTTTGTGATTTTATGAGTTTTTATATTGTGATAGTGAAAAAATTGATGTGATTCATGAGTTTGTGATTTTCAAACCAAGTTTATAACATATGTTAAATTCCTTTTCTTAGCATATGTTGAATTCCTTTCTTATTTCAATTAAATTGTAAGATGATTTTGGAGGAAAAATAAGCATATGAAGATTTGGAGAAAAAAAATCTAATAGTAGGAGAGCCATGGATGGAGAAAGAGAAAGAGAAAAAAGGAAGAAGAAGAAGAAAGAAATAATAATAATAATATTAATTAAAAATTTAAAAGTTAAAATTAAATATACACAAAATAATAAAAAGTATCTAAAAGTATAATTATGTAAAATTTAAAGACTTGTAAAAAATATAACATAAAGGGTAAATTGTTATTTTAATTCAACTTAACAAACACTTAACGTTAATTTTTATAACCATAAGGATCTATTAATACAATTTTCAAAATAAGACTCCAGAGTATATTACACAAAAACTCAAAAACCTATAAATAATTACTCCTAAAAATAATAATAATAATAATATAGAAGTTCATCCTCATTCTATAATTGCTTCTCCACCACGGCAAGAAAAGATTTATTCCCCTTTGCCTAACCTGTTTAACTAAAGTACCAACTATTTCTTTAACAAATCCATACCATTTCCAAATGTCTCTTCATATTCTTTTAATTTCAGCACACATTACAGAAATATCATATCAGCAGATTCAAAGAAAAAGAAATATTTAATGCACAACAACACAGATTCAAAGGGTAAAGTTAGAAAAAGATAAAGAATTCAGTAACCACACATATAGAACAAAGGATCTCCTACTACCAAAGAAAGGAACCTTCAATGGCCACTTCTTCAGACATTTTTTGAATCCAACAGTCCTATCTCAACAAACCCTAAATCAAAATTAAGCCCATGGAGAACAGATTGGCTACCTCCTTCTGCACTACAATCCTCACTACAGTTCTGTTTCTCCAATCAACTCTGCTCTTTCAAGGTATGTCTATATATTTTGTTTCTTGATTTTAATATAAGCATGCAGTCAACATTTATTAGAATTCAAATTCAAAGTTTACCTTTTTTTTCTTAGGACTAGGAGTTGAAGCTGCACTTGGAGTCAATTATGGGACAGTGGCAAACAACCTTCCTCCACCAGCAAAAGTTGCAGACTTTCTTGTACAATCTACCATCATCAACCGGGTTAAACTTTTCGACACAAATACTGAAATGGTACGAGCCTTTGCTCACACCGGGATTGCAGTTACAGTTACTGTCCCCAATGACCAAATTCCCCATCTAACAAAGCCAAATCTTGCTCAAGAATGGCTAGAATCCAATATCCAACCTTATGTACCTGCAACAAATATTATCCGAATTTTAGTAGGCAATGAAGTTTTATCAACTGCTAATAAATTGCTTGTAGCCAACCTTGTTCCTGCTATGCGAACTCTACATGCAGCTCTAGTTTCAATGTCATTAGACAGTAAAATTAAGATCTCAACTCCTCATTCTTTAGGCATACTTTCAACTTCAACCCCTCCATCATCCGGAAAATTCCGTCAAGGTTATGACATTCATGTTCTTAGACCTTTACTTGATTTCTTGAGAGAAACCAATTCTCCTTTTCTGATAAACCCATATCCATTTTTTGGTTACTCGCCCGAAACCCTAGATTATGCATTGTTTAGACCTAATAGAGGTATTGTTGATCAAAGCACTAAACTCAATTATACAAATATGCTGGATGCCCAACTTGACGCAGTCTATTCAGCTATGAAAATTCTTGGTTTTGCTGATATTGATATAGTTATAGCTGAAACTGGATGGCCATCCAACGGAGATTCATCACAAGTTGGGGTAGATGTAGATAGTGCAGCTCAATATAATGGCAATCTCATCAAACATGTAATGTCTGGTTTAGGCACTCCTCTTATGCCAAACCGTACATTTGAGACTTACATATTTGCCCTCTTCAATGAAAATCTCAAGCCAGGACCAACATGTGAGCGAAATTTCGGATTGTTTGAGGCAGACATGACACCGGTTTATAATATTGGAATCCTCCGGTCCACGGTAGCTGCTGCTGTCAAATACAACCAAGTTACATATTTGTTAATAGTTACAATCGGCCTTCTAATTGTTTTTAATCATGGTGAAACTATGCCTAGCTTGTTTGTTAATATTGATATGAACACTCTAGAAAAATTAATAGAGTTAATTATATTCATGGTCATTGAATTATCACTTAATTGCCTTTTAGTCTTACTTTACTTTGTTATCATTAGGTCTTTGAATTTTAATTTTATTTCAAGTATACATTTGCAATAAAATTAAAAAGGATACGACCTTACTGTTAAAAATTAAAGTTGTGAGACTAATACAAAATTAACTGATAAATTCATAGATCATTTATATAATTAATTCAAAACTTCAATATTTATTAATTTTGTGATAAAATGTGCATATATATATAAATATGCTTAGTCAGCTGGTTAATTGGGTAATTGAACTTTGCAGGCTAGTTCATCAATTCCAAGGAACCCAACCCCAGTGCCAGTGGCTGCACCAAGACATTCAGTTCCTGCAGGGCCAACAGGGAAACGGTGGTGCCTTCCTAAAACAGGAGCAGATGCGGAGGCTCTGCAGAGAAATATTGATTATGTCTGTAGTATGGGAATGGACTGTGGACCTATTCAAAATGGTGGCAAGTGCTTTATGCCTAATACGGTTAGGGCACATGCTGCATTTGCTATGAATGCTTACTATCAAGCCATGGGAAGAAATGATTACAATTGTGATTTTGAAGAAACTGGGACCATTAGCAACTTGGATCCAAGTAAGTTTTTACATTTGTTAATTTAGGCTAATAATTTTGTTAATAATAAATTATTAGATAGATTTTGTGCAATGGTTTCATAATTGCTAAATTGTATGTTCATAGTTTGATGTGGCATTGATAACAATTGTTGGATTAGAAGTTTGCTGATTCAATGGGCATCTTTTATAGTACGAGTAGATATTTGTCTGTCTTTCCATAAGATTACTAAATTGAGTACAGCTAAAAAATTTTGAGTATCAACTCAAACCAAATTTCAAGCTTGAATATACTAAGTAGATTGAAGTTTGAGTTCTGAAGTGTATCACACAAAAAGATTAGAGATTCATATATATTCCTTTCCCCTTCAAGAAATTTCAATGGAAAAATAAGATGTGATTCTTAATTATTTTTTGAAAATTTTGCCCCATTAGCTGGTTGTAATCCTATTTAATTTAACTAAATCCATCAAATATATGCCTAGTTTGCTAGGTAATATGTATGTTAGCATAAGAAAACACATGCTATTCAAAACCTATGAGATAACTTCTGAACTCTAATTTCTTAGACCTAACAACACATCAGCAAACTTGATAACAATTGCCAAATTGTATATCCATAGTTTGATGTGGCATTGATAAGAATGTTGAATTTAGGTTTAACATGACTTTCTAATTTTATTGTCTTATGTTCTTTCAATGACTGACTGTTGAAGATTTTTATTTTTATTCCAGGCTACGGAAACTGCAATTACTGATGCCGCTGTAATGAAGTCTCACAAAAGAAGAAATTGACTATAAAATTTTTCTTTCTTCCCTCTTGTTTCAAGGGATAAATAGAAATATAGGATAAAGACTGATTAAGAAAAATTATACATTTTCCATCATAGAACTTATCCAAACTCTTAGAGAAAATACATATAAGAAGCTCAGATTCAGTAGCATATATATAACATAAGATATAAAAGCGTTCTTATATTTCAATTGTCTATCTTTGTTTTTTATTTCTCTTATGCTTTTTTTTTTTTTTATGGTGCGTACTTAGATTATGTTGCTTATTAATTGAAACAAGATGAGTTAAAATAAACCATATAGCGATCAAACAAAAGATAGTAAATAGTATAAAACTGAAAAAGATGAGAAAGGGACCTCATTTAAGAGTGCGAACTTGACAGTCTTCACACACTAGTTTTAGCTTTGTCAAAACTTTCTATCATGATGTGACTAGCTTCCATTTGACAGCATAACTTCTTCGCTAAATGATCTTTTCCACTTTGGCAAAGCCCATGGTAAATTTCCAGTAGAACATCTGAACTGGGAGCCATACATCTTTCAAACATTTCCATCAAGACTGTAAATGCTCCTTCAAAATCCTCATTTTTGCGAAATGCAGAAAGCAAAATGTTGAAAGTTTGTTTATTTGGATGATAACCACTCCTCACCATACTTTTATACAACTGGAAGCCACGGTCACAGTTACTTCTCGTACATTGCCCACTAATAAGGGCAGCAAAGGTTGAGGCATTGGGGAATAAATTCTTTTCAGAAAGATCTTTAACCATGTAAGCAGCTTTCTTGGTCTTACCCACCTTGCAAAGACCCAAAATCAAGGCATTATATGTCAATATATCAGCTTTAACACTATTCCTCGACATCTCTTCAAAAAGCCTATTGCCTATCTCATAATCTCCCTCTTGGCTATACCCATTTATCAAAGTATTGTAAGTTATAGTATTAGGAGCCACATTGTGTTGTTTCATCTCACTAAAAATCTTACTAGCTTCTAGTAGTTTCCTTTCCTTGCAAAACCCATGAATAAGAATGTTATAGGTAATCACACTAGTCTCAACACCTTTCTCCCTCATCAAGTGTTTAAGCTTCATAGCTGGCTTCAAAAGACCGGCATGACAATACCCCGCTATCAAGGTATTGTAAGATACAACAGTGGGACTAATTCCCACACTATCCATTTCCTTGAATACCTCATCAGCCTTCTCAAGTTTTCCTAATTTGCAAAAAACACTGATAACCATATTATAAGTATATACATTTGATGATATCCTACATCGCCTCATTTCTCTATAAAGCAGCAAAGCAATATCTGGTCTATCTAAATCAAGTAAAGAGCTCAGATAAGCATTGCAAGACTCAACTGTAGGCAAAAATCCATAACTCTTCATTTGCAAAAATGTATCCGTAGCATTTCTACACTTTCGCATATGTGCATAAGTTCTAAATAGTGAATCAAATACTCTAGGTGAGGAATCACACATCCTATATGAATACAGTATTGCTTCAAACAACTTATCAGGCAAATCTATAGAATCTGATACAAGAATACTCTTCAAAATAAGTTCAGCAGATTTAAATTTTCGATTTTTGGTAAGGATATGAAGAATAATGGAATGAGTTTCAAGTGTATGAGAATTAGGGTTTTGGGTTTTGACCCAATTGAAAAATTCCAAGGAAAGAACATGATCTTTTTGAATCTTCAGCAAAATATGCTTAATTCTAAAAGGTGTCAAATGGGCTGATAATGTACTAAGTTTATTCCAATCAGAATGAATTAGATGGCTGAATGCAACATTAACAAAATCGAAGTCTTGCCCTGTAGGATCAAGAAGCTTTCTGTTGGGAATTGGAATCCGATCCCAATTCCTTCTTCCCAAATTCCCAAGAGAAAAGGGCTTAGCAGAATCAATCGAACTTGAAAATCGACGAAAGAAAAGGATTTTCATGCTTTGGCGTCGACAGAAGGAAAGGGGTTTGATTGAATTAAAGAAACTGAAAAGTAATAAAAGGAAGATAAAGGAAAGTAACTAACCTCAGAGATTCAAATTATTTATTAACACAGGAATCTGATGGAGATGTTCATTTTCCATGACAATAGAGTGAATCTGACACATTTTTGGAGGGATTTTTGAGATTCTGGTAGAGGCAATGAAGGATGAACGGTGAATGATGATGCAGTTTTGTGTGGGCTCAAAGAAAAAGTTGGGCTTTGATTAACACTGACCCAGGTCCGATTTGATGGAAAAATCCTCCAATTTCTCCAGCGCCATGCCTTGAATTCTTCTGTTTTCTGTTATTTTTTCTGTTACCTTCCCCACAAAAGACTGAAGAAATTTGCATGGATTTTGCGGCCTCCATCAAATCTAAGGTTCAGTCCTTTCAGGTTTTGTTAGACATGTATGGGAATTCAACTTAGTAATAATAAGCATGATATATAAGAACCAATTAAGAATGACTTATATAAAATATGAAGTCCTCACCTAAAGTCCAGCTTAAATTTTAGTGATATATGGGAAAGAATTGACAGAACTAGTTAACAAAGAAATGGGCTACTTCATTTTATCGCTTTAGGAATTTAAAGCCATTCATGACCTCCATTCTCAATATAAATCAGAAATTTGTATCCATACACGAAACAATTGTTTATCTATGTCAACCTGGTTTTATCATAACTCATTCAATATATGTATCACCTTGAATCTTCATCCCATTTTTTAATGCCGTCAAAATACAAAGCACCTCCTCCATCATAATATCCGCAGAACTTATTGAGAATTCATATACAATTCCATCAACTTCAATCATGCTACACCCAGCTTCTTTCTTAATTCCCCGTTCTTTCATTAATGCTCTGATTCTTTTCGCGTCATTATACCTACCGGCTTTTGCATATACATCGCAGAAATTGACATAGAAAGCATGGTTCCATGGCTCCAAATTTATTAAACATTGTGCCACCTTTTCGCCTAATTCTACATTACCATGCATTTGGCATCCCCCTAATAAGGCACCCCAAACAAACACATCAGGGTCCATTGGCATGTTCCTAATAAGCGTCTCTGCCTCTTTAAAGAGTCCAGCTCTACCATACATATCAACCATGCATGCATAGTGATGCACTTGAGGCTCGATAGAGTGAACCCTTTTCATTACATTGAAACACCAGCGTCCTGTATCTACTAGTCCAGAATGAGCACAAGCTGACAATAATCCAACAAAGGTTATATGGTTTGGCTTCACCCCTTCCGCTTCCATCTCTTTGAAAGTATCGAATGCCTCCTTGCCGTACCCATGAAGTGCAAAGACAGAAATCATAGCGGTCCATGCCAAGGTATCTTTCTCCGGCATTGCCCTGAAAACCTCATAAGCTCTTTCCAGACAACCGCATTTGCCATACATGTCAATTAGTGCAGTGTCAATTACCTTATCACACTTGAGGCCGCTTCTTCTTAAGTAACTGTGCACCCACTTGCCATGATCAAAAGCACCAAGATGAGCACAAGCTGAAATTACACTAGCAAAAGTGAATTTATCAGGTCTAACCATATTCATCTCATTGCTCAAACATAGCATTTCATGAAAAAGTTCCAAGGCTTCCTTTGGTCGACCACCCTGAACAAACCCAGTTATAATCGAATTCCAAGTAATAGCATTTCTCTTCTTCATTTGTCTAAACGAATTCAATGCCTCGTCAAGACAGTCATTTCTCAAATATCCAGTAATCATGGAATTCCAAGAAACTACATCTCTGTTAGACATTTCATCAAACAGCTTCCTTGCGCTATTTACAGACCCACAACTCGAATAGAAACTTAACAATGAATTTTGAACGTAAAGGTCATCACAAAATCCGAACTTAGTAACCTGACTATGAATGCCTCGGCCTGTGCCTGCAGCTACCCTCATCGTACATTCCTTTACAACAAATGGAAAAGTGAGGCAATCGGGTGAGACGCCATCAGCAAGCATCTGCTTGTATAATGTCAAAGCCCGATTCAAATGGGTATCATGATTCCCATCCATTTTAGAAACACAAGCCCTGATCATTATGTTATACATGGAGACATTTGGGTTTTCTATACTTCGAAAAATCTTAGCGGAATAGATGAGAGAACCTGAATCTGAAAGGGCAGTAAGGAAGAGGAGACGAGAAATCAAGAAATGATGGTCATGTTGGATACGGTTTGGAGATTTTAAGATTTGGGCATGTAATTGTTTGAGTTGGGTAGTGTTCTTACTTGCTTCTATCAAGCGCAAGATAATGCTCCTGCGAGAGAACCGCTGAGGTTCAAGCATACTTTTCAGGAAAGAAAATGAATCACTAGAAGCTTAAGTGGCTAACTTATTATGTTTAGTTGCTCATCAAATATTCTTTATTGAAAATTTGCTTCATAATTGCAATTGACAGTGAAATCTTTCTGCTACAAGAGCTCTGCAACTCAAGGTGGCAAACAATTACAGAAAGCACCAAATATCAAAAATCATATTTTACCCGAAAAGAACAAAAAAAAAATTCCGAGCTAAGCCAGTATACATTTTTGGTGATCATGATGTAAAGGAAAGAGAAAAGGTGACAGAATTTTGAGAAATAACTGACAATAACATCAGAACGAGTTTTGCTTCTAAATGTAATGGCTGTCAAATATGGAGTTTCATCTAAAGAAAATAGCCTTCGACCCCTCGTCCAGATAATGTTTCCCTGTAGATAGCAACTGCTTCGTCCATGACTTTAGCTCGAGCCAGCAGTTGAGATCTTTTCCTTCCGGATGGATGAGTAGCAAGGTAATCTTGCAATACCGAGTCACCCATAATCTTCCCTAATTTCTCCAACATTATTGGTGCAACACGAGGGTCATACCCAGCAGAAGCCATCAACAATACGCCGATATGATCAGCCTCTATTTCCATCCTAAAAAAAAACACAAACACACAAGCTTTCTCAGCCTGATACTAATTACATTACTATTCTACTGAATAATCATAAACGGCAAAAGGCACACAAAAATAACTGGGTTGAAAAAGATGACTTTTATTTCTTAATTGGTCTATCGAACTGAGAAACCATTATATTTTCATTGCATACGCTAATCAAGGAAATACTGTTCCAATCTTTTACCAATTATAAAGCAAAACTATATTATGGAATCAGATTGCTCAACCAAATTAAAGGACAGCTTAAGGCCCCAGAAGATATAACTTATTGGTTAAACCGTCTGGAGTTTTAATCATCAATAAGTCAAGATATTCTAGAAAGAACTAACTGTAAGGAGTTTCACTCTGAGAAAATGCACTTGTTTTAAAGCAAGAAGACAAACTTTAAGCACTAATGCATTAACAAACAGCAGGATATGCATAGAATAGCTAAAAGATCAATTACACCAGATTCTGTTAAATTAAATCGAACTGCCTTCACTATATCCAGTGCTATGGCTCACACTTTTGTGGGGGGGGGGGGGGGGATGGTGTGTGTTCAATGTTAGAAGACTGCTGCATACACTTGTGAAGAATAAGGCATAGCAGTTTTTTCAGCATATATAAGATGGAAAGCCACTGATCCATCAGTGTTGACTGATCCATTTATCTCAGGGACTCAAGACGCATTATCAACACTCGCCACTGTGAAAGTAAAATCCTGTGCTGTCCAGGGGAAGGATCTAAGGTTAGGAAAATCTCAACAAATAAGGGCTAGATTAGAAAGATTGTAGTGGAACAAACATGGGTATCGTAAAGATAACCTCAGAATTCAGAAATCTGAAAAAATTTTCTAATTAAATAACAATAGAACTGTTTACATCAGCCTGCTGCAGTTCTGTTTGTATTAGCTAGGCTAAGCATTATTCCTTACTCACCAGCTCAAATTGTGAATACTAAATGGACAACCAAAACAGTAGCGATAAATTGCAGTTTGCATTGTATCTTTCCAAAAATATCCAATACAACCATAAAAGCAAGAAAGAAATGAAGCTCGTAGCAACTTTCTAGCTGCCAAAGGAGAAGATTCCTAAGCAGAAATGCCCACAAATCGTTGTCTACTAACATTTTCCATCACATTTCATGTTCAGATGCTACAATTCATGTATACATTTAGAATATTAAAATGCTATTAGAAGAATTTCACAAAGCAACTCAACTGACAAAACCATTATCTAGAAACTATTTGAAAACCAAATGTAGAGCATAAGTGGTTGCTTCGGGCAATAATATTCCAAGGGAAAAAAAAGGAAAATATAAATTAAAATAAGATAAGCCAACATTTAATAAAGAGGATGAGGTCACGAAACTTACTTCCGGGAGAATGGAAGTCTCAATAAGAGATTTGACATTGTGTTGGCTAGATCAGGCATAATGAACTGATAAAGAATAAGTTGCAAGATAACCAACCACATATTCTTTGTTATTCCTTCTGCAGAATGTCGAGCCACAGCATGCCCAACCTAGTTTTTTAAATGAGATGCACACGAAGTCTTCCTCAATAAATCTCTAACCTTTTTTACATTAAAATCAACAACAGCTAAATAATCACAGCAAAATCAAAACTAAATGTACTTTGCAAACTGACCTCATGTGCAAGAATGGCTGCAATCTCTGCATCAGTTTTAAAGTGCTCCAGCAACCCGGTAAACACAACAATTTTTCCACCAGGAACACAAAAAGCATTCACATGAGGTTCATTAACAACCAAAACCTCCCAATTCAATCCATCCAAATGAGAAGTTTCTGCTTTAGTTCCTTTCTGTTGACCCTTCTTTCTACTCTGTTCAATCCAACGGTCATCAAGGATTTCATCATCTTTAAGCCACTTTGTTTCAGCTTTCCCTTCCCCCTCAAGCAATGTCTTCACTGTCTCATTGGCACTAGCACCAACCCCATGTGCCACTCCATCACTCTCCGCAGAAGCATAGGATAAATCGGTCCATACACTTTCCTGCTTTAGCCCTCTTTGCAAAGCCCCAATTATGTCTTTTGCAATCAACCGGACCCTAACGCTGTCCGGGTGTATTGCCGGAAGAATTTTTCCTTTAAACGACCTTTTCATTTGCTCAAATTCATTTTCTCCAAGCTTTTTCTCTGTGGCTTTAGATAACAGTACAAAATGTTTTCTTTTTGTGTAAGGCACAGTCTCTAAATTGCCAAAATACACAGTAATGAAAGCACCAGAACCCACCAAGAAAACAATCAAAACGTTTCTGGGATTCTGAAACCATCGCCTTGGCCCTCTTGGCTTAAAATGGTGTACCTGATAACTATCCACATAGTAAAATCTCTTACCAGCACTACCACCAAATGGGTTGCTGTTATTATTTATAATTCTTTTAGTACCCATTTGAAAACCTAGTCCCAATTTCTGGGAAACGGAGGAATATGGATAGAAAGATGAAAGCTTAACTGGATTAGGAGAAGAAGAAGAAGAAGAAGAAGACCCATTTTGGAAGATTCTCGAATTAAACTCTTGCCTAGGAGCTTTAGGAATAATCTTTGAAGCAATATTTCGAAAGGCGCTGATCGCGAGCTTAGCTTTTCTGAGGCTTCCCATGATCGCAACAGACTGAGATTGAAATATTTAAACTGTTAAGTCATAGCGAAACTGCACATGTATTTCTAATAGAGGTGAGATACATGTGAGAGAAATAAAAGTTAGATGCGTGAGGAAGAAGACTGCGTTTCTACACTCATCTGGAACTGAGAACTGGGTTTGTACCGCATTTATACAGCTTTTCCCTGGAAAAAGGCATATGCCTCTACTAAAATGCCAAAAAAAAACCTTGCAACTTTACAATGAGATACAATGACTATTTACTCACTCTGAAAACGATAAAACTAAATAGACGTTTTTTGAGAAAAAATTGGGCGATTGGGACTATGTTCTTTAGCATAAAATGAAAACTTAACGTTTTTGTTCAGTTTAGATCGTCTCTTCTGGTGGTTCTGAGATGATAGGTTACGACCAAAGACAGACATAACAACAGCTGAACTAATCTTTATATCATCATGAATAAACAATAATGGAATACATTAAAAAGTATGTAAGATTTTACCAGCATAGTCCAAGCACAAAATGGGAGACAGCAAAATTTCCCCATCAACTAAAGCAGAATTAAAAACGATAAAGGCCAATTAAGGCTTACAGAACAACAAAAAAAAAAAGGAAAAATACTATGTTAGCCCATCCAGACTGTATAATTGCATATTTTCTTCATCATCACGAATGCTTCATCCAGTATCTGTAAAGGAATGCCAACAATTACCCATTAATAAAGAAGACAAAAATAGTGGTCCTTCACCACCTGTTTCCATTGCTGCGACCTCTTCCGCCAAAGCTAAAGCTATTCCTTCTATCGGAAAATCCACCACCCCTGCTACCTCTCCCCCCTGAGAACCTATTACCACCGCTCCTATCATTATAGCCACCCCGACCTCGACCTCCTCCAAATCTTCCCCTTGATTGGTCTTTTTCTTGCAAGGGAGGTAATTCGTTTAAGACCTCCAAGCTTACATTAGCGGCATTTTCCTGACCTACAAATGGAAAACACAGCATAAATAAATATCACAATCATCAAAGACAATTGACAACAAACATCAACAGGAAACTAAGAAAGCATGAATTAAAGGTCTGAAAAAGAAAATATTACCTGCAAGAAATATGTCCACATCTGATGCTGCCACATCAAATACAGCACCATTCCCATCAGCTGTAAGGGACATACCCTTCACTGTCTCAACTTTGTCCTCGGGCAAAAATCTCCTCAGGACGCCAAAAGCAAATCTGAACATATTTTTGTTCATTAGGAAGACCAACTCATCAGGTAACCACAACAAAATAGAGCGAGTTATCTTAAGGTAATCAAGGTAATCAAAGTTGAGGGTAATCATCAGGTATGTAATATTGCTACCTTCAATACACTAAACAAAGAGTAAGCACTCTCGTATACAACATTTACATTCCGTACTCTTATTTTCCTAATACACAATTCTAAAGGACGCAAAGTCCCAAACTGAGATGTTTATACTTACGATGGTGTGTAAATAGGTTTTCCAGCTTCAAGGAGTAAACTAACATGGTTCTCCATTGATGTTAAAAGTGATCTGCTCTTTATGTCGGTGTAACCCTGAACACACAGAGGATGTGAGATTAGGTTTTCAGGCTTAAGCTTAAAAAAAATTAATGGTGAAACATTAATTTTCAGAGAGAAAGAAAATAGGAGGGAGAGGAGGGAGACACTCACAGCAGTCTGGGCAAGGGCTTTTGCCAGTAATTCAACAGCCGACAAACCCGAGGTATTCAACAGATCCTCTGCTGCAGCCTTGAATGCAGGAACCACACTGCAATATTTGATCTCAAGTCAAGACTCAAGAACACCTCAATCATTAAACAATTTGTTTTATTAGGAAACACACCTGTCAGAAACTTGGGTTATTTTTTCAGCAGCATCCACACCAACAGCTTTTGCAATATCAGCGGCCCCGGGAGCAGTAATGTGCTCAAATTTTACTCCAGCTTCTCTTTGAATTTTAGATATATTGGACCTTCTTGGATCATAAAGCATTACAGCAACTCCAGTATTGCCTGATTAAGTAACAAATGACTCTCAGCAACATGCAATAAAGCGAGCATTTGAAGGATAGTAGTTGTAAAACAACCATATTTACCTGCTCTTCCTGTGCGTCCAGATCTATGTATATAAGCTTCTACATCGCGTGGTGGTTCACACTGAAATATAATCAATATCGTGAGACTACCTGATGAGAACAAAAAATATGAAGAGTTTCTTAATTAAATCCCATGGGAAATGAACCAGAACTCACCTGGATGATTAATTGCACATCATTTATATCCAATCCACGAGCAGCAACATTTGTGGCTACCAATGTCATGAACTTGCCTGACCTGAACCCAGAAAGAGTGACCTGGAGGAATTTATAACAGTAATTAGTCAAGAAAAAAAATTGAATGACAGATAAATTCCACTATCTTTCTTCTGTCAAAAAATAATAGAGCATTTTCCATTTAGAAAAAAAAAAAAAAAAAAAAAAACTATATAAGATTCTACACGAATGTCATCTGAATCCATTTGTTGGAAGGCAAATGATTGGGCTTGCTCTACCTAAAATTACTAGCATCAAATACATTGTTCACAGAAGACAAAGTTTAGAACACTGGAATTATGTTTGAGCCTGCTAGAACACTAGAAGCAGAATATGTCATCAAATGAAATTTTAAAATGATGAACAAAGATATTCTATATTGAAAAATCTGCTTATGGACAAAAATCAAGGTGATACCAAAAATCAAACACAATAAATACCTCGCGTTGAGACTGTTGTATATCCCCATGTAAAGCCCGAGCTCCATGCAATAAACCAGCAAGCTCATTCGCAGATTCCCTTTTCTCAGTGAAAATGATTGTACGCCCGCCACTGAATTAAAATGCATTATGCAAAAATGTGCAAAATAAATTTCTCAAAAGACCAAAACATTATTACAATACGAGAAACGAACATAACATTCAGGAAAAAATAATGACCTGCTATAACAACGAATGATATCAGGAATTAGCTGTGGTAGTGCTGAGGCAGAACAGGGAAGGACAATGTGCCTGACATTAGTACTGGCTTTCATTTTCTCATTACCGACAAGATCTATGGTCTTCTTGGAGGGTTTAAGAAATCTCGTAGAAATCTGGCAATGCAAAATAAAGAAAAGTAAAATGGCAAGTTTGTAGAGAACCATGAAACACAATCAGCACAATATCATGGCTAAGAAACAAACCTGTTTCACCCAGTCAGGCAAAGTAGCACTGAAAAGAAGTGTCTGAACTTTGCTTACATCCTCAACTTTTCCTGAAAGCAAAGGGAATTTATAGGATGATAAAAAAAAAGTCCCATTACATCAACATTGAAGCATTCACACATTATTCACCAATAATCAATTAGATGCATTCCCACTACAATAAATGAGGAGATACACACCAAGAATGAGTTCAACATCTTCAACAAAGCCCATTCTCAACATTTCATCAGCCTCATCAAGGACCCGAAATTTTAGTATGCTCAAGTTAATATTGCCCCTCTCAATGTGATCCTATACAGAGCATCCATGAAAGTTGAAACGTTAGATGGAAACATAATTAGACATCTGCAAAGCCATTACAGAAACTGAAATAATATATTAAGAAAGGACACCTTTATACGGCCTGGTGTACCAATAACTATATCCACCCCTCTCTTCAAGCTCATCTCTTGAGGATGGTATGAAGCTCCTCCATATAAACAACATGAATTCAAGCCCAATGACTCTCCATAAACTTTGAAGTCGTCATGCACCTTTACAACATTTAAAAGAAGTAATATCAATGATAAGGAAAAATAGATTCCCTATGAAGAATTGTATCGAGCTGACCATAACCCTATTAATATACCTGACAGGCTAATTCTCTGGTGGGTAGAAGAACCAGAACACTTGGTGGCCTGCCATAACCGGTCTTTCTACCAGCTTGTGCAGGCCCATTTGTCAGAGACTCCAAAATAGGTAGTACAAAGGCCAGAGTTTTACCCTATGGAAGTTCAATATGGCAAGAAAAATTAATTATAATTCCAAATAATGTATCAAACATAATGACAATGTCAACAAATAACTGAAACAAAAACGAGAACAGAGAATGGAAGAGAGAATAATATACCTGACCAGTCCGTGCACGCCCAACCAAGTCGCACCCATCAAGAATATCATTAAAAGTCATGGCTTGAATTGGGAACAACGCCTCAATTCCTTTAGACTTGAGCTTTTCTCTAAGAGGCGCCGATATGCGAAACTTCGAAACAGCGTTCGGGTCCTCAGCCTTAGCTACCTCTCCCTCTTCCCCTTCATCTACCTCATCAACCTTTGCCTTCTTACTCTTCTTCTTCGACTTATCAACCATCAAAACAGCTGGCTCAACTAGCTCAGAACTCGTCTCGGTCTTCTCTTCATCATCAGCCTCAATGTCTGAGGCTTTACGCTTCTTCTTCTCTTTCTTCTTCTGCTTTTCAGAATATATTTCATCTTCAGCTCCGTTCTTGCTTGGAGTTATGGAGTCAGGAAATGAAGTTTCTAGAGATAATCTCTTCTTCATCTTCTTCTCCTTCTTTTCCTTGGAATCTGAAGAGTTATTAGCCAGAGCAATGGATGGCATGGTACTTTCTTAGAAGGTATAACCGATTGAAAGGGATCAAGTTCAAGAAAGTGGAGGGTTTTCTCCTGCTCTTGAGGTTTTTGGCAATGAGCTGCAGAAGCAGGAGAAGAAGAGGAAGAGAAATTCGTTAGGGTTAGCGATTTTATGGTTTCTAGCTGGACATTTGTAGACCGTTGGATCATAAAACCTTTTTTAACTTCAGTGTATACCGTTAGATTATAATACTTTATATTTTTTGACTGCTTGGAATTTGTTGATCCTATTAAAATAATGAAAAAATATCAAAATTCAGATATTAGTATGTTGGATATTTTTGTTTTTGTCACGTGTGGTGTGGGCGTGTGGCGGTTGTGCTAGCAGATGGGAAATTGTAAGCTCTCATAATTTAGCGGTTGGAACCGCAAACTCAGTAACTCACAGTGTGGTGGTCCGGTGCAGTTCAAACAGCGCGCAAGTATGATTCAAACAGCCAGCGAATCAGCGATACAGTATGCAGCTTGGTGCGATCAGTTAACCGAACCGCATTGCAAAGGGTGAGCACTACGGTCTGCATTTTGGTGCATCCATTAACCTAACCGCATTTTACTCGCCCTTAGCTTGTATATTTTTTTTATTTAGGTAGTATTAGTAATACCTTCAATATCAATTTTTGTTACTTCCACAATTTCACTTGTTCTTCTTTCTATTTGTTCTCTTGTTCTTCCATCTTTTTGTGTGAGGTTGTTAGTAAATAGTTTTATAAGTACTCGTCCAAACGCGAATTCAACCCAAGTTTAATTGCAATTTTCTGTGCACCGACCAGTAGAAGCAATTACAAAAAATCTACCACCACAAAAACACATTGAATTGGGAAAACAACTAGTAATATTAGTGTCCTGAATTTTCATCCATTTAAAGGAAGAGTAATAAAATGAAAGCAATTTGTTAGCTATCAGCTACAATACTTCAGAAAAATGTCTATAAAGGCAACTGATATTAAACTACAAATCTATATCTAACTTTTTAAACAATAGCCATTAACTATAGCTTTACAAACATGATATTTTAAATATGCTGATGGGTAATTATCCAACCCACCGCACTTCGATTATTAGAATTACATACTACCATAAAAGCCCTCGTTTAATAAATCAGAACAACAATTAGAACAAAACAAGAGCAGCAAGTAATAGAAACGCGAACATAAACCATCTAGGAATTCTCTGTATCTGTGCAGAAGAGGCATTGTGGCAAAGATTAAATCCATACCAGACATCGCTTGGAATGAAAGTGTTGTAGTCAAATTTAACCGGACGTGAATTAGACCCGAAAATCTTCACGCTTTCTGGTTTCCAGCCATCTGGTCCAGATCTATACAGATACACATAGCATATCTGATATGCACACGGCCCATTTATCTGGAACGTATCAGTAGAACAACGTTCGAATGTCTTTGTTGATGGATCATCCACTCTTGGTGCATAAATCTGATCAATGCATTTCATAGTCAATAATTCACACCAAGCGTAACTTAACAAAAATATACAAATGAAGCTGCTTCTATGCTTAATATTTTATTTGCTTGTTTCCATGGTCGGGTCTTACGATTCCATCTCAATGACAGATTCAGATGAATAATTTGGAAAATAAATTTCTAATTTTGGTTTTGTAAATTTCCCTTCCAGTCAATTGCAGAGAAAGAGATAAAAACGAGAACTATCTTCCATTTTTTCCTCTACTGTATGTAGATTAAAGCAGAGTTTGTTCTGAGGGAAATGAGGAGAAAATATCATTTTCATTCCTTCACCTGATGAAAAAAAATTGAAACTAAAAATGCGGGGGCAAGGAAACGAAATTATTTCAGCACATCATTAACAGTATAATTTAAGTAACATGAAGGAAATTTAGTACTTGAATTAAAAAATCCAAGAATCAAAGATAATTTTGATTTCAAATAAGGACAAATTAATTTCCTTTTCTTTCACATTGTTCATGTTGGAATCCAAACGAAGGCCAACTGTTCAGACAAAATTACCGTATTTAGGAATTTAAGAATATGCACGATCACACATTCAATGAAAAAATATTAAACCCTAAAAGTTGGGAACTAACGATTTGTTCGCTTCAGAAGAACAGCTTTTCTATATGGAGTAATAAATTCGTTGAATTCTAAAACAAAGTCGTTAAAATCGAACCTGATTGCCATAAGCGTCGCCGAAAGAAAGGCTAATCTGATCCCGGGTGTATTTGGGCGAAGAACAGCTTGTTGAAATAATCACCCGATAAGAACAACTTCTGACATTCTGTTAAGAAAACAAAGGAATTAAAAGCAGAAAAATCCAATACGACTCAACAGTAACAAGGAGGTGAGAGGGATTATTATTACCTGAATTAAACTGAGATTGAAAGACTCGAAACGTTCAGGCTTCAAATTGATCGATTCATCGGCTTTGGATTGGATGAACAATAAGGCTAAGTAAAATAGAGCAGAACTAACCGCTTTATTCATTTTGTTCTCCTTCAGGTAACTGCAAGTGATGGAGGGAGAGAATACAAAGAAGATTTCAATCTCCAAGTAGAGACAGCAACCATATATGCATAACTAATTTCTAGAAGAACACTGATACTTGGCGAATTGTACAAGATGCGAAAACAATTTTTTTTTTCTTTAATAACCTTTATTCTTCTAAAATTATCCACAAAATTATTATATACTAAGTTTTGAGATAAAAATTATCACATTTAATTTGTATTATATTATAAATCATCTAATAAATAAATTTAAAAGGTAAGAAAATAAACGAAAATATATCTCTGTCGAGTTTATAGTTATGATTTTTTAGAAACAATTTTCTTTTTAAAGAAAAACACATATTATTTGTTCCTTATATTTCACAAAATTAATTATTTGGTCCTATTAAATATATGTATTAAATTTATTATTTGGGAATTAACTATTTGATTCCAGGCATTTTTATATTTAATTAATTATAAATTCAGACTTAATATTTGTTTGAAATGAGCTCATTTGGACTTTTTTCAAAATTGTTCGTAACTATAAATATTTTACATTGGTAAATAATGTATGTTTGTAAACACTATATTTAAAACGTTATTATTTTGCATACGTAATTATAAATATTTTTCATTTATAAATAATGTATGTTTGTAAACACTATAAATAGTCTATTTATTAATTTGTTTGGAAAAAACAATATAAATGAACTGACTCATAAGCTTTAATAAGAATTTTGTGAATGTTTTTGCAAAAAGTCTACAAACAAAATTATATTTGAACCATATAGCTAATCAAAATACTTTTTAAAATAATTTGAAGAAAATGGTAAGTAACAGCAGGTTTCATGTACATATTTTTAGGTAATCTAACTTATTTACCTTTTTTCTTATATTCTCTTACTAACTCACATTAACGACATATTTCTTTTGTTTTCTATGATAGCCGCGCGTTTACTCACGGAAACAACATCGTTTCGTTGTTTGTCAGTTTTTTCTTCTTCTTCTTTAGTTGGTTTTTTCTTTTTTTTTTTCAATTTTTTTGGTTGATTTTATATTTTTTTATATTTTTTAGTGGTGGATTTGTATGATTATCATATTGTTATGCAATTTTTATGGAGAGAGAGTTTATGTGGTTGGCTAACATATTCAAGATGAAAAAGATGAGTTATATACCGATATATATAGATTATATATATCGATAAGAAGAAGAAACTGCAAAGCTACTTCGGCGGGATTGCTTCCATTTTATTGCTTCCATTTTGTTTGTAACGCTTCTATTTTTTTACTTGTGTTGATAGTAATTTAAAGGTATATTTTTTAAAAGGGAAAATTATAATTTTCTCCATGTATTTTTTCATATTTAACAATTTTATCTATTTAGTTTTGAAACAAATATTTTTCCTCATATGTTTTATATTTATTAAACAATATAATCCTTCCGTCCAAAAATCTCATATTTTCCATTAAATTTATGGTTATTTAACTAATTTGACATTGGGTTATTATTTTATTATTTTTAAATATATATATATAAAAGAGGCAGAACTTATCTCCGCTACCTCCTTTATTCCATTCTCCACCTCCACCATCTACACGGTGGTTACAATCGCCGACAAGTTCGATCGGCGACATAAATTAACAAAACATATGTCATCGATTTTCGTTTCTTTGCAGGATACCAAAAATACTAAAAAATTTTTTAGCCAATTATGCATAAATTTTCAAGAAAATCACAAAAACAATCTGGAATTCGTAGATAAAAAGAACCATTAGAAATTCGCAACAAATCACAATAATCTATACATCAAAACAAAGCTCATAGAGAAAGAATTTCGAAAATACCTATATAGGAGGAAGAATGTGGTCGGAAGAGCTCAAAAAAGCCAGCGAATCATTTGCTATCTGAACGGATCAAACAACCTAACTCATTTGAACCTTCCTTCCTGACAATAGATCGATAACAAGAGGCTTACCGGTAAAAAGTCTAGATGATGAGGAGTCGATTGATGGTCTTACTTTACCGGTTTGAGTTGTGTATTGTCATGGATGCTAAAAGTTCCATTTTCTCTCTCTCTCTTTAATTGTTTGTCAAGAGTAAATGAAATGGTTAGAGATGATGTTGGATGGAGGTAGAGAAGGTTATGGAGATGGTGGTGGTGGAGAAGGCAGTGGAGGAAGTGGTGGTGGAGATGGTGAGATGTGGGTTCTGTGATTTTTTGTTAATTTATAAAAATAGTAAAATAATAATCTAAGTTCAAATGAGTAAAATAATCATAAATTTATCGGAGAGTAGGAGATATTTAGATGGAAGAAATATATTGTTTAACAGATATAAAATACAAGGAGAAAATCATTCGTTTTCAAAACTATAAGGAGAAAATTATTAAATATGCTAAAATATGGATAGAAAATTGTAATTTTCCTTTTTAAAATTATTTAATTTTTGAAAGTTTATGGTATTTATTAAAAGTGAAACCAGTAAAAGTGGTATTTGTGTGAAAAATTAGAATACAAGTAACATAATTGAAGGGCCTTTCGGCCTGGCCCAATCGAAATATATTATTCACCAATCATCATTGCATCACCCCATTGCCTGCGACAAAATTTGCCAACACTCAGATTACCAGCCTACCAGGTTTTAGCTAAGCCTTTATAACTGAAAAGAGCGAAAGAAATTGCCTTTTTTTTTGTGGAAGGATGTTAGTTTTCTGGTTGATTATATACATTTTATTTAATTAACAATTTATAAAACAATCCGATTAATTAAGACATAAAATACATAATGGAAAAGAATATTTATAATATGCCAAATTGGTAACATAATTTGATTTGAAAAATTAAATACATAATAATTCTCAGTTTTATGAGAAAACCAACTTTACCACAAGGAGTTGCATATATTAAATAAGTCATGAACGGAAGAAATTGTCTCATTCCTATCTTCTTTTTCTTTCTTTCTTTCTAATTTTGATAAAATATTAAATTATTTCCCTCTAAACTTGCATCTTTTTTGTAATACATTACAAACTCTGTAGCAATCATACATTAAAAAGATAAAAGAGACATCATAATAATAAGGGACTCCAGAAATAAATGGTTTATATTTGAGAATATTAACATTGCGAGATTTAATTTTTGATATCTAACGTCCCTTAATTCTCCTTAAGATTCCATCAATGGCAGTATCAAAAGCATCTTTTACATTATCCAACCTATTCTCAGCATACACAATTTTTGGAATATACTCGATAACTTTTTCCTTCATTTTATTTACCTCTTCTCTGCTATACTTCTCAAGCTCTGTTTTTACAGTTGTTCTCCTATTTTTCACCTTATTATGGTGGATAAACACCGAGTAACTCTTGGCTTCTTCCGGTAAAAACCATTCGTACTGATCATAAGCGGTTCGTTCCCAGAAAAAAACCGGAATCGAACCGGCCACCATGCAGTCAAAAACCGACCGCCTTGTGTAGCTATCTCCTCTTGGCTGCAAGCAAAAATCCGAGTCCATAAACGTTTCAAGAATCTCCAAATTGCTTCTGCCGCACCGAGTTTCAGCGCAATCCACGAGTCGGCAAGGTGCTGTTGACTCGTTTTGACACTGACTCAGTAGCAACCCTCGAAAATCATTTTGAACTTTGCCACGTGTTGCTCCGACGAAACTAAACAGCTTCGTACGGTTATACGTACGGACGTAATTTTGCCAAAGCAAAATGTCTTCCGTTGATCTTGGGTGGAATCCGGTGGGGTAAGGTACACTGATATCAAATTTATCCCATGGATTTTTCTCAATCAAGAGCCGTGAAATGCCTTGCATCCCATGCATTCTGAAGAATCGTGACCCCCAATCTTCATCGTTATCAGTTTTCCGTCGGAAATCCCAAGTAATACGTCCCAACGTGATGAAATGATTATAGCCGTTGGATTTCGTCCAGTAAGGTTGATCAGTGATCCAATTTAAAAGCAGCTCACTGTCCCTATCTCGTTCTTTTGCACTGGAGTTAGTCCATAAATACCTTCCGATTGCGAGTCCACCATAAAACGGAATATAGAAAGCTGTAGCAGAATCTGGCTCAAGAGTTCTACACTGATGGTTAAGAATCCGATTATGAAAAATAACTTCCAACGTAAACTGATCAGTCTTACGCCATGCCGGAGCAAGATTCTCCGGCAAGAACTGTTCAAGCTCTTCATCTCTCGGGCCAAGTCCTCCGTTAGAAATCGCATCGCACGACGAGCTCCAAGGGTTCAACTCATCACAATTGGTTAACAGATCTTGGTTGAACATAGGCGGAAGGTCATAAACGAAAACCATGCCGAAAGGACAAGGGCTAAAGATGGAAAAGCCATAATAAGCCGGCGATAAGGAAGCTCGAGAAGTGAAGATAAGATAAAAATGAAGGAGAGGAAGAGAAACGATTATGTAAAGACATGCACTGCAATAATTAACAGAGTTTCGCAACTTGAAAAGGTGTTTGAACCTTTTCATGGTGGCCTGAAAAGAATTGTTGCGGCGGAGATGCATAATAATAATAATAAGGTTATAGGAGAGGAGGAAGTGGGTAAGTAGTGATGTGAGAGTAGAGATAAGCCACTAAAGCAGTGTGTGGAAGCGGAAGAAGAACAGTATACCACCTTTTTATTTATCACGAATAGGTCACTTAGAGCAAGAAAGTTGAAAATGAAAGGAAAGAAGAAGCAAATAAAGGGCTAGTTGAAATATTATGAATGGTTGTGGGGAAAATAATAATTATTTGTGCAACTTGAAATTGAATTTTTCTTTTTTCTTAGAGAGATTTTTTTTAGTGGGATAGGTTGTTGCTTGTTTTATGCTAAAATGACAAGAAAATGGAGTAATTCCTCTTTGGTACTTTTACTTATTTGAAAAAAAAAGAAACAAATTTGTAGTTATATGTATTTATATTTTTCAAAACTGAGTCATTTTCTTCTTCTTATTTCTATATCAACTATCATATTCATATTTGCATCCAGAAAGAAATCCAAATATTTATTTTCTTTCAATTATTTGTCTGCAGTGTTAGATTTAACGTTGAAAACCTGCATGGCTTTCAACAGATTTCAGTAATAGTGACCAAATATTGGACAAAAATAGATGATTTAGATGCTGATAGAGTTATTGATAAGATAATATGATTGGACATGCAAATTATTCGTGTAATTAAAAACTAATTTAAATGAAATAATGTGGTTTTGTCATTAATAATAATATTATTATTTAATGTAAAATAAATCAATTCTAATTCCTTCCCAAAAAAAAAAACTCAATTCTAATATCCATTAGAAATATTTGCCAGCTAATAAAATTAGAGTCATAATTATGTATAAGACTATAATATATATGATAGAAATATATTTCAGATACCAATTATTTGGTGGTTCATGTCTAGTTCTGATTATGGCCAACCCAAACATACTTCAATATGAGTTTTGAACAAATTATAAAGGACAAAACATATATACGTACTCAAACATTTTGGTTTCCTCTATACACTATAATTATAATTAATTTTCATGATTAATTAAATTTATACAAATAAATACTATAAAAAATTAAAATATAAGCTATAAATCAAAATAACAACCAGTATGGTTCCTTCATTCTCCATGATCCTAAGTGAAGCCCTTGGAATTGCATATGGCAGCTGGCTGGCTATACTTAATACTGTAGTAGGGTCAAAAGGATGGGAACATATCAAACAAAATGACTTCATTACCCTCCAGCAATTAGAATCTCTCCCTCTTCTGCAAGAAACAAGCCATATTATATGTAATCCAATTTTATGATTAATGTTTATGGGTCACACATACTTGTTAATTATGGTTAATTCATAAATAAATTAGTACTCTTTTGGTTCAATTCAAATAGAAAAATGGACAAATAAATTTTTATTAATGGAATGGGTCAAAATATTGTAGAAGAGTTAGTAGCTACTAGCTAGCATATGGTTGGTATTATAAGTAGAGCATAAACTATCTAAAAATTCAAAAAATTCTGTACATATGTTACTATATTTTGAAATAATTACAAATGTTGTTACAAGAAAACAAAATTAAAAAACAAAACAAACAGAACAATATGTACATAAAGAAAGGTGGTTTCCACCACTGCTTGGGCCACAAAGAGTCTAAGCAATTAATAGAACACATGCTAGCTTTGCCCACCTCATATTTGGTTTGCAGACCATCACTACTGCAACTCCATTTCATAACTTCAAATACCTTAATACCTTAAAATTCTAACCATAACTCATTTTCAAAATTCGAACTGAAACCATTAATTCTAATTCTGTGGGATTTACGTTTCCAACAATAATTTGATCCTGCTGGCTCATAGTCAATTCTCTTTTAAAAAAATACTTATTCATTTGTAAATATATATTTTCAATAATTTACATATTAATTATTCTTTAAATTTTGTATTAGAACTTAATTTTAATATGATATACTGCAATTTTTTGGCGACTTATTTATAATTAATTTATCTATTCTAAATAAGTCTCATTTAATTTTCACAATCTGAAAGAAAAAATAATTAAATGTATTTTTTTTCTATTTTGTTATGTTATATTCTTCATTTGGTCAATAAAAACTTAATAAGTAACTATTAGAAGTCATTTCATCTAAAGTTATAAGAGTGTAAAGCAAGCTAGTCAAACAAATCTGTCAATATTAATTTTTTAATATTAATAAATTTTAACTCGAATAGGTCTTATCCATTTTATCACAGTAATCAAATGTTCATTTAATTTTAATATAAATATTTTTTTAATTCACAATAGAAATTGTGAGTTTTGTTTGAAAGATAAAATAAAAGTTTTTAATTTTATAAAAAAATAACAATTGGAGACATATAAATAATTGTACCAAAATTTAGAGATGGAGTATGACAATATAATTTTTTTTTTTAATTAAAAGCAAAGCTAAAATAAACATTTTAGCAGGACCAGTGATAGCGTCAGTACTAGTTTTAACGTTTGAATCCACTACAAGTCGAATCATCTGACTTTACAATATTATTAAAATTATCATGCAATACAGTCATAATAAAATATGAAGGGGTAACACTCAACTCTTTATAATCAGACCTAGAAATCTACTCTACAATTATATGAGCATTATAATTCGCTAACAATTATATGAGCATTATAATTCGCTGATTGTTTAACAAACCACTTCTTAATTGTAAAAGAAAAATAACTAATAAATTGTTTACAATTAAAAATCAAAGCACCAAAATATCAAAATTTGAATTATTGGTATGACGACATAATTGTTGACGGTTACTAATCAAATGATAAGTAATGCTCTTAAAATTGATTGTTTATTTTAACAGTTGAAATAGATATAATTCCAGGAGGAGGATTTCTTATATATTGTAAATTTGTAATAGTAGAGCTAGCTAGCCTGAATTAATGGGAGAAATCAGAAATCATAGACCAAGATTACAACAAAATACAATGATAACTGTTTTTCACGCACGGTAAAAGGGGAGAGACAAAAAATAATAATAATACACTATTTCTTAATGGTTTTCATTATGGATTGTTGCGTAACGAGGTCTATGTAAGCTCCTTTCTATCTAAGGATGATAGTTAGTGGAACAAAAATAATTGGTACCCTTGCCTCTCAAAAACATAAATATTTATGAATTTCTATTTTAATTTAACCCTTAATTTAAATATTTGGATAATGTCCACAACTAACTTTATATATATATATATATATATAGTGGCATACACATTCATTCTTGTTTTGTGAATGGTTTCAAAAATTGTGGGGAAAAAAAACACGTTTGGGCTTTCCCATGTTTAACCCACTACTAATTCTTTTTATTTCTGTCCAACAACACCACCAACAGAGTGCTCCACCATCACCGGACTACCATCGAATCGGAGCTCCGACCATTATCACTCGTCCACTAGCCTGAAATAATCCCTTGATACAGTAGTTTACTAGAAAGACTCCAATGAGTATGAAGTGTGGATATTGGTAGTAGCAGTTTTGTTACAACTCTCTCTTTTCTGTTTGTGCGAAGTATGTTATTTAGTGGTCCTTTTGGTTTTTTAGATAGAAAAATTAAATAATGACAAGAATATAACTTCTAAATTATAATATAAAACAAAGAACAAAATAGTATATATAAAGTAACAAAATATGGGGACCGGATAATTTTTTTTTTCCTTATAATAATCGGTTAATAAAGAAACAAAATAGTACATAAACTAAATAATTTTTAAATAAATAATAAATAATGTAAACAAATCATAAAAGTGAATTGGAAAATAAAATACATACAAATGGTAAACAAGTATAAACGAAAGATAAACAATAAAAAGTAACATATTTTATAATTAAATAAAATATTAAGTATTTTTTTAAATAAAATTAAATTCAGTAAGTTATATTACTACTTATTTTTTATTCACTTTAAAAACTATGTAATTTACTTACAGCCGACGACCAATTTATTTTTTTTATGTAAGCCAATTTTTTCCATTATTTCTTTTTTGCAACAATTTTAGCTCTTTAAAGATCATATTGTTAGATTTATCTTTGGAATATGAAAAATGAAAAAATGGTATATTTGAAAGTCATTTGGTGTGATGTACTGGAAAGTCAAATAAATATTAATCTAGATGAATGTATATTGTCAACAAAGCATGCTTTTCTCATATTCAAGCATAACACGGAAATTATTTGTTTCGCTAGTTTATTTACTACAATTTTATTAATAGAACTTGACTTTAACAAATGTTGGCAATCTTGAATAACATCAGATTAGAGAGATAAAATGAAGAGTTGGAAATATGTAACCAAAAAAGACCATCACCAAATGTCATTGCTTCAACTTGTAACCAGAAATTGACCTTCCGACTCTTCCATTACAAAACCATATCCACCAACCCATAATCACAAAAACTTCCTAACTTGTTCAACATCTGTCATTTCTGCTATCACTCGACTTGCTAACCAAAAGAACCCACTCTCCAAGAGTTGGGAAACCAAACTACAACAAACATAGGCCCATTTATACAACACATAAGTATAGTCAAGTGATCCAACCACCCCATTCAAATTCAAATGAAACAAAGCCACAAAAAATAAATGTATACTGTATAGATAAGTAGTGTCGGCGATTTGTTTGTTGATGTTATGGACAAATGAGTAAGAGGACAGAATAAATTATGCAATACGATGTCGCTGTCCTCTTCCAATTTTCCCTTCCATTTTAACCTTATATGACACGATACTTCCATCAAATTTTATGATTGTTGCTCCCAAGAATGGTCTTCTTTCTACTTCTCCATTATATTATTATGATTCCCTAACATAATATTACAATAATGGGAAAGAGCCAATTCCAAATTCCCCTTTGGCCCTGCAACCATTGTTTTGTAAACACATAACCATAGCAAAATTACAAAAAGATAAAGGGAGATTCCTTCAAAAAGGCATAACCCACCCAACTCTATCACAACACCACACACTACTACTGCATTTTTCCTAATACAAAAAAAATCTCAAGAACTTTATGGATTATAATTTACCAAATACGAATTAAATAAAAAACTGAAAAATACATATAATTGAATTCAAAGTAAACATTTCCCATTGCCAAAAAAATTAATTTATTATTCTTTGTACATAACCATCTTGAATCTTCTTTTCATCTCTCATTTATGTTTAATATTCCAGAACCCATGGGGACAATTTAACTTCAAATTTACTTCTCCCACCCTCACAATCTGCATCCCTCAAATCCTTGCTCCGCGCAAGAAAATGGGCACTATTGTATACTCCAATATACATTAACCATACATACAGGACTGGTAACAAATTCAAAGGAAACTAAGGTAACTAGCAAGGGAATTATAGTATCATCCTGTCTGAAGAAATTTTTTATCTAAAAGTTTTAAAAAATATAGTAATAAAAATCTATCCTACCATTTGTAACCAGGTTGCTGATGCTCCTTGAATCTTCTCAAGACTCCATCAATGGCGACATCGAAGGCATCTTTTATACTTTCTAACCCATTATCGGGTCTTGCATATACGAATTTGGGTATTTGTTCGATCAGTTTTTCTCTCATTTTTCTTACCTCCTCCCTACTGTAACTCTCCAGCACTTTACGCACGGAGGTTCCTTTTTTCACATCATTTCGGTGTATAAATACAGAGTAACTTTCCGGTTTATCCGGTAAAAACCACTCGTACTGGTAATAAGCGGATCGTTTCCAGAACAAAACCGGAATTGAACCCGCTACCATGCAATCAAAGATTGATCTACGCGTGAAACTGTCGCCTCTCGGCTGTAAGCAGAAATCGGAATCTAGAAACGTTTCGAGGATTGCCGATGTGCCATTGGAGCACTTCGTTCCGCTGCAGTCTACGACTTGGCATGAGTCTGACTCGTTGTGACAATGGCGCAATAATAGGCCTCGAAAATCGTTTGTGAAAGAGCCGCGTTTGGCTCCGGCGAAGCAGAAGAGCTTTGTGCGTTTCCGATTACGAACAAACTCCTGCCACTGTATGATATCGGCGTCTGATCTAGGGTGGAATCCGGTGGGATAAGGCACACCGACATCGAAATAATCCCAGGGATTTCGCTCAATCAAGAGGCGAGTGATATTTCTCATACCTGGCATGTATATGCAGCTTGAACCCCAGTCCTCCACTTTTGACCGTCGAAAATCCCACGAGATACGCCCCATGGTGAGGAAGTGATCCCAGCCGTCTGATTTCTTGAAGTATGGTTGATCTTGCACCCACTTCAGCATCATTTCACAGTGCCGATCACGGTCTTTTGAAGTGTAATTAAACCACAGAAATTTTCCGACGGCAAGTCCTGCATAAAACGGCACATAAAACGCCGTCGCATTTTCTGGCTCCGTAGTCCTGCACTTGTGCTTCAAAATCCGATTATGGAAAATGATTTCTAAAACAAATTGGTCCGTCCAGTACCAAGCAGGTGCCAGACTTGCCGGCACAATGCCAGAAATTCCGGTTGCCTTCTGGCCAAAACCGTCATTCTCTAACGCATCGCACCTAGAACTCCACGGATTTAACTCATCGCAATTTCGAATTAATTCATCGTTGAAGGTGCTAGGTAGATCATACACGTAGATTCTTCCTAATCCACATTCATCAACATCATCGGCAGTGGCGGATGCAACGGGACTGATAGCTGTGGCGACGGTGATATTACTGAAGTGGCTGGCTGCATTGGCAGAGGGCAAGTTATGGCGGTGGAGGGGGAAAGAGAATGGAAAAGAACGAAGGCTTAGGACGAGGATGATCTGAAATAGGACAATGGATAGAAGAACCCATGCCCGCGATTGATTAAAGTAAGAATGCGCAAGAAGCGAGTGAAGCGAATTGAACGAATTCTTGCGGGGAAGGACGTCATTTGGCGGGCTTCTGGGTTTTCTGGACGGACTAGAAAGAGGAAGCATCAGAAATTTAAAGATTAAACTTAAATTTAAGCTTAATTTTCCGGCGATGGGTGGACCGGAAAAATCGGGGAGTGATGAGTAAAGTACGTAGGCGACAGCTTTAGAAATGTATTTGCTTAGCTATAAAGGGGCGGTGGCGGTGGTGAGGCAGAGAGCGTGTAAAGTGGGGCGTTTTCATGCTGCGCTGTGCTGTGGAGGTTTTGGGATAAGTGAAAATGAACAGTGAGTTGGTGGTGGTAATAAAAAAAGGGTAGGAGGAAGTTCGGAAAAAGATGGCGAAGCGTTAATTAGCACGTATACGACTAGATTACCGGCTGCTTAGCACGTGCACCGTCACGTGTCGGTATTAATTAACTGTGAAAAGCTGGGATTTCTGTTTGTTTCCTTTTTCTTATTTTCTGTTTTTATCTTCTTTCCATATATTTTTCAACACAAATGAAAACGCTTAACAGTAAATTAATTGGAATTAAAAATCCCGCGTGGAATTTGGAAATGGCTATTTGCCTATATGTTTTTTGTTGCCATAACAATACTAAAGTAGTTAATATTAATTCATTTATTTACTATAATATCTTTCAATAATTAAATTAATTTACTGATAATTAAAACTACATATTGTGTTACAAAGGTCAATTTTTTTTTTTACTTTTGTTACTAATTTAAACTAACAAATATAATTAAATTCGTTTCTTAAAATTTTTTAATTGAATTTCCAACTTAATAATAATAATAATAATAATAATAATAATATATTGATTTTTAGAAGAAACTTAATAAATTTATTTGTTGAAATTTTATTTTTATAAGAATTTTTAAAATATTCAATCGGTTTTTAAAATCACTCTTCTGCACAGTTAAAAAAATATATTTAAAAATTTCAATGAAATAAAATGTTGAAAAAAAAATCAAAATCTCCTACATTAATTAAAAAAGATAAGAAATAGAATTAGAAAAGTATAGAATATTCGTTATTTCGGTGTAAATATGAATTTAATCAACTTATGTAGACGTAGACAACTAGTAGTTTAAAGAAAAAATAGCATGGAAACAAGAATGCTAGGGATTAGTGAAAATTAATGAAAATTATTATTGTATTAATATTATGGTGTAGTATTATAAATGAAAATTACCCAGGATAGAAAAAATATTATACATGAAAATTACATAATAGAATTTGCTAGTAACATCCATAATCAGACCTCTTTTTTCTTTTTTAACACAATAGAATAGTGTTTGTTGATTGACAAATCAATGGCGTCCCTGTCCTAACGTGCCCAAATTACACAGCTAATACGCGCGTAATGTTGTGAGTGAATCACCGATATAAAAAGTCTATTTAATACGCTGACCCCTAACGAGAGTTCGCCACGTGTTTCTAAGAAGTAGGACCGAAAGGAAGACCTGGACACCTGTTAGATTTTGTCCACATTGACCAAACGAGATCGTTTTGTTATACTATTAAACTTGACCAACACTTTGCATAACATAAACGCTAACTAACGGTGTGTTGGAATAGGAATGGTAAGCTTCCACATCCGGTGATTGCGAGTAGCACCCATGTTAACGAGGGAAAGAAAAACGACATGTAGTATCTCGTTACTACCGACAGGTTAGTCTTTAGGGGTTGGAGACGTCCACGCTATGTATTTGAAAGTCTAGGCCTTTAATTAGACACTTGGCAACATCTGATTTGGTAAATGGGAATTTAAATTGTTGAGACCTGTCAATTATTGAGTTGTATATTGCACATGCTATGTGAAGACATTTGGGTTCTGAGTGTTGTTACATGCATACTTCATAATAATTTGTCAAAAATCAAATGGCGGCTACTAGTGTTATAATTATTTTATGTTTATAAATGGTGTAGAAATTTGTTTGGAAGCGTATGATTCTTGAAATATATAGCGTTTTGATTCATTTTTTCTTACACACCAACCAAAGATTTCATTAAAGTGGTCCGTTAATTAAAGTTTGATCTCCACCGACAAAGAGGTGCTTAAATTTTCTATCAAGCTTAATACAGTAATTAATGAAAGAATCGAAGTTTCTTTATTCTATTTCCTCCTCCTCTTCTTTGAAAATTATTTCCTCATCCTCTTTAAAAACAAAAAATAAAAAGATGACTAACAATAGACTACTAGTAATAAATTTGGTGGTTGTTTCGGACTCTATAAAATTGAAGATGATTATTTTTTGAATAACACGTGTCCATGTTAACACATGCCCTAAATCTGCTGGAGCATTAAGAACTTAATGAGTGTAAGAGATTCGATAATAAATAAACCCTGAAATAGTTGACAATGCACGAAAACATGGTCTTATGCTTTTTGTGGGCTGAAAAGTGCATATGCCTAGCTAGTGTAACGCACGAAAATTTGGTATATATTTTCTACTATTTGTTAATGATGAGATAGAGACTCTAGTTATATATAAAATTTTAAAAATCCATTGTCAATAGCTGACGTGTCGTCTTTTATGGTAGAATATAATTTCTAATTTTAACCTCAATGTAGCTAACCAACGTGCAAAACATTGTTTGAAATGACTAAATTAAGCCTAAAACCATCATGATTTTACACCATTTACTTGGAATATGGGAACTGGAATCAAGATCCGTAAATAATTGCGGACAAAAACATGTTTTACCTTTTATCAATATTTTTTTCTGTTGTTTAATTAGCATATTTCATTAGCTTTAATCATTGTAGCTTTATTTGTGCTTTCCTTTTCTAACAACTAATTATCACCATAATTTCTTTTTATTTTATTAATACCATATATGCTACTTTTCATCTAAGAAGCGATTCGTATTGTCGATTATGATTTATGCACGAAACAGGACAAGAAAAAGAAAATTATCAATATATTGCAAGTAGTAGAAAGAAATTGGCCAACTTATTGTTAGCAAGTCGCTTTCTTAAGAATAATAAAGAGTTTTCCAGTTCATATGCAATAAGCAGAATAGACAATTAAAAAATTAGTGTGGGCGTTGGACATGTACCAAACACAATATTAAGAAACCTTAATTAGCATTAGAGGCTATTTTTGGGTATTATTATAGTATAATAATAAAAAAGCTTTCTCTTATTATGACTTGATAATGAAGTGATCATCAACGTCTGTCTTAATCTATCTTCTTCATCCTTCAGCACACGATATGAATAAAAGTTAGTCATTATATATATTTTGGTCACATGGACAACTACGCTAATATTAATGGCTACATCATTTTTTTCAAGTTACTCCACAAACAAGGCACATGACCCTGATTCCACCTTTTATTGTACAGGTTAGGAAAATGGCAGAAAAAAACAAATTAACAGAAGGATTTCATATTAGGCAAGTCACAGTTATGTGGAAGGATTTCAGCAAGTCATAATACACTTCTTGACTGGAGAGTTATGCTACTTCTAGTTATATTGATTATGATGAAACAATATTGCCTAGATTACGAGGAAAAAGTGACAATTTTTGAATTCTGCCATGCCTATTCCTGACCGGTTTCCGCCCTTTTGGATTAACTGGTTAAGAGAGACGGGTTTTTATGCATGGCACATGGACATGGGGTCTTTTTGAAATAACAAAGGCCCCTCTGTTTACATCATTCATTCATTAATTAGAAGGAAAAAGACCTTATTTCCAAATATGCAAACAAGGTAGACAACCAGAAAACTGCAATAATGCATATGCAACGGCAAATGACCCTGACTATACCCTTGATTATTATACAGCTCAGGAAAATGGCAATTGTACCAATCCAAAAGACAAATGGTCTTTGCAACAAATGGAGCTACCGAGTAAGGAGGAGGAGGTAAATTGGAGCGACAATATGCTTACAACAAACCAGAGAAAGTCTGTTGTGACTGATTGTGAAACTGCTAAAGTTTTCCACAGCAATAACAGAAATGAAATTTTGGGCATGTCAGCAAATTATGGAAATGGATACTGAACAAGACCATAACTTGAAACGTGGTGACACTACTTGACTGGTACGATTCATACCTCTATTGATTCTAAAGACAGGCAAAGAAAGTTTATTTCATATACAATTTTCACATACCCCTCTAAATGTTACCATTTTACCTTCTCAATATAAACTAAACTAGCACATAGATGAGTCCAACGAATCCAATTTGGCTATAATATCCAATGTATGGTTTTGAAAATTCAAGTTAAAAGATCAACAATTTTTATTAAAACACTTGTGCTACCAAGATAATTAGGAAAAGTGATAATAATTTTTATTAATGTGATAATTCCTGCTTGAGTGTACAAATAAGTTCCAAGTTTCACTGACGACATCTCAAGTTTGTATAACAGATAAAAAGAAACCTCTAGTTCAGAGAGAGAGAGAGAGAATGGGGGGGGTGTTTGGGTTGGTGGGTTTAGGATAAGAGGGAGATGGAAAGGTAGGGTTCCGTGGTACATGAACATGGGGTTCTTTGGAAATTATAAAGTCTCCTCTTTGTCCATGATTCATGAATTTGGAAGATATGAGTTCTAGAATTCAGAATCTAAACAAAATGACTAATAGAACTAAAAACGATGTGTTGCCTATATGTAAGAACAAAAAAGCAAAAATGGTTCTTAGTACTGTTGCTAAAGGGGAAAAGAACAACTGAATACCAATTGAAGAAGTTGACTATTTATTGCCTGGTTTTTGAACTCATAATATCTCAAGTGACAACATCTACCATAAAACTACAGTTAGAATTCTGCAGAAGAGATAAATGGTAGCAACACAAGTAAAACAAAATCAAGCAAGTAATGAGCCAACAATGTGACAACACACAAAAATTTGACTTGGTCTCATATCACATCGAAATTGAAGTACAACGATTTCAAAAAGAAATGTTACTCTTTCTGCTTTTTCAAGAGCAATGGTCCAACATTGTCACCGGTTGCTTTATTGTGCTTTACATGGCTTCCATCACACAGAGGGAAAGTTCCTGACCTCCAACATCTACCACAAAACAATTGAAAGTTATCAGAAACTCTAAACAGCAAGAAATAGAGACAAACAAGTTGAAATACATCCACCATTGTATAATTAGATGCCATTCTAACATCAGAAGTAGAGTTTATGTTATTTGTTTCAGTTCAAACCAAGCTCTAAAAAATGCATTTGGAATTTGAGAATGAAAACGCATTTTTCAATTAAAAAAATGCTGAATTGGTAAGAAATTAGAATGAAAACACATTTTTATACGATTAATACCAAACCATTTTCTGGTTAAACACATTAGGATTAGGTCATGAAATTTAGCAACAAAACGTCTTTTTTTTTTTAAACCCAAATTATAAATAATTAAAGAAATGAAAAATAAAGTTCAAGCAATTTGAAACCTGCAATAAGCAGTGAGCGGTTTAGAGAGTTCAGCGACGGCAACAGAGTCCACAACCTTCTCCTCATCCTTTCTAATTTCCGGATTGATAGATTGAGCTTGAGCTCTTACACCTACCATGGCTCTTGGTCTCACAACAGAATGAGTAATTGGCTTGAGACCATCGATTCTCGATTTACTGTAACAGAAACCGGCACTCAAAGTACAAGCGATTGTCGCCATTGAAATTGGTTTCTTTCTCCTTCCGTCTCAGAAATTAACCCTACTCTGCCTGGAATTCGTAATCGGTGGAGGAAGATAATTGGCTGCTGGAATTCGTAATAGTAATCTCCACTTTGATTTGTGAATGTTGTGGAAGTTGGGTGAGACAAGTGTCCGCATACGATAGCTTTTGATCTTTGTTGAATGGATATTTTAATGGAAAATTTACAATTTTCTCCCCGACCTTTGACCAATATAATTGTTTAAATTATTTAATTACTATTTTTAACATAATTATTTTTACGTTCTTGTGTATTTGGCATTATTACACTACCTAGTCTTTTATCTCGATTTTTAGGAATATTTTATTAAATTCATTAAAAATTGAATCCAAGTATAATATGTAAAAGGTAAATAACTTTTCATTAAGTATAAATTATTGACCAAACATAATAAATTTTTCTATTTTAATTTTTGGCCAAATATTTTTAAAAGATATTATTTTGTTAAGGCTTTTAATAAATTTAACTAATTTATTTATATATTTTATATAATAATTTATTTTTTCACATATTTCATAAAACATGTTATTAATCCTTTTGAAGGGGATGCAAATTAACAAGTCATATCTTATTTGAATGCTCAATTTTTTAATATTTTCAAAATATATGTAACGTTTCAGTCAAAATTAACGTTATATTTATAATTATAGTAAAACACGAATCATGTTACTTTTCATAATTATTTTACTAGGATGACAATATATATATTAAAACTAACTATTATGTAAAATTTATATTGATAAGTTAGTTTAATTCTTTATAAGACATGGACAAAATAGTATTTTTCTTTTTTTAAGAGAATTAAAAATAGGAAAAATACTATTTTATCCATGTTTTTTATATTTTGGGGAAGTTAGTTATAAACTACTCTATGAATTAAGTATTTTGTCAATTTGGTCCTTAATTCTTAATTAGGGTAAAATTAGTTATTGCATAAGAAATTAGGGATGATTTGGTGTAAGGTTGAAAATAGAACGGTTAAACTTAAACGAGTAAAGTTGGGTGAATTTTATGTTGTAGCGGGAGATAGTAAACTATTAAAAAAATGGAATGCCAATAATAAATAACGTAGGTTTCAACTTTGGAGTAATAATAATGATTAAGATAACTTGTTCCAACTTAAATATGAAATTTTATATATCTGATATAAGAGAATGCAGTAATTAAGAGTCAAAGGTGCCAACCTTAAAATTAATATCATGTCTCAATTTGGAACTATCAATTTACTCTAAATACAATTATATTCGGTACATTGTATGGAAATTCTAAAAAATACATGACTAAGATAGAACATTAAGGCTAATTTCTTCACGTTTTGGCAAATGAAGATTTTATCAATTTAAATTTAATTTGATAAATTCATAACATACCACCTAATTATATATTTTCAAATCAATGTCTCTACGATTTACACTCAATTGAGCATATATGAGCATAAAATAATTGGATGAACCTCACCAATTTCGAGCCATCTACTACTATTGCATCAGAAGAACACTATACAACACCAAAATTCTTATATAATAATTTGATTTCATTTGAATGAAATATAATTTTATTAAATACAGTAAAAAATATATATTTTAATCAAATATATTTTGGTTACACATTTTTGTTTTTGTTTTTTTTTGAATGGTACACAAATTTAATTGAATATGTATATATATAGTCGAATCTTATAAATTAATAATGTCGTGAAATTTTATTAATTTAGCTTAAATTAATAATTATTAATTTATAGAATATATAGCTTATATCTCTATATGTGATCACTAATTTATATATATATTAAGTATTAAACATGCATATTAATTAAAATTCATATATTTTTATTGATAAATTTTCAATATTTCATACATATATCAATAAAATATATAATTAGAGACATGTAATAATTAAAAATACTATACAACTCTACAAATCAAAATAAAAAAATGGACTTCTCATTTTAAAAGTATAAAAAAATCAATCATAACAGATAGTATGCATAAAGAATTATATGAGTACAGACAATAAACTCCAGGATGCACTCAAAAGCAATTGCAACGGTGGATGTGAGAGAAGTTTACGTACAAAATATTTTGATATAGTTCATGAATTATTAATTTATATATAAATGAGACTTATATGAATTTATTTTTTGTATTATATTATAAATTTAATTTATTATATTGGTCACGATTAGGAGCTGAAAAAATTTATTATATTAGCAAAATTATTAATTATCGAATATTAATTCATTGTGATTTCAATTTATACCAAATTAAACGACTAAGATGAATATATACCAAACTAAAATTTTGAAAAAAAAAAAACCAAATTAAATTAAACTGAAGAGGGAAGCAACTTTTTTTCACGAGGAAACGTCAAAATGACGCTGCTCATGCACTTCAACAATGAGGCAATATGCCATGTCCATCATTTATGATCCTGCGCGCCTTGTTTGGTTAAATCCTAATTGTTCATAACCACAAGAGAGGGTGTGGAAAGGGAAACTAGAAAAGCTCGGTGTAAGCCTTTCTAGTGCGATCTGAAAAAAACCTCTACGATCTCGCATTGTTACTGCGAATTCCCTTTCTCTTTCCGTTGGAATTTAATTTGCGCCAAACTTATCGGAGAGAGATTGCTACATTCTATGGCGATCTTTGAAGCCAAACGAGGAATATTTGGAGTCTGGTGTTGGTTATTGTTGCTGTTGCTGTACTCGGCGATTCATGTGTCCTCAAGATCTGACAAGGAGACTAGGGAGCGGTTTTATGGGAATTTGTTGAATTCCTCGGCGCCTCATAATGGAGAAGGCAGTATAGCTAAAATGTTCGATCGAGTTCTGGAGAAAGAGTTCTCCGAAAATGATCAACCTGAAGGTTAGAAGCTTTTGTTTTCAGTTCTCTGTTAAGTTGCATTATTATTTCTTTAACGATTTTTTGAACAATTATACCTCATTTTATTAAACTTTTGGACTTATCTTTAGTTTAAACTTCTTTCCCCAAGATAAAATTAATAAGAAGTAGGAAAATTATGGTGCGTAGATGAAACTTAGAGATGTAAAAAAGTGAAAAAGGGCTTCTGTGGAATGCATGAAACGGATGGAATGCTACAGCTGAAACTAGTTCTTATGAGGAATGAGAGTGGGATTCTCAATTTGGTTTGCTGTTCAGATCTGTAACTTCTTTTACTTCGTAATATGAATTGAATTACCAATTTGCTAGACTAGAGAAGGTCTTAAACTGGGCTGAATTTCTCACTGGGTGAAGGACATACGATGTGCTTGGGTGAGTTCAGTTTTCTTTGTTTTCAATGTGATGGTTTAAATGAGTTGATATAAAGATTGATTGGAGAATTTTGGAAAAAATTTTTTAGTACTGTTCGGTTCAATATGCATACCTATGAGGCTTCTGATTCTTCTTTCTTGGGATAAAAAAGGAGGTCAGTTACTCAGATTTAAGTGTAATGCTGCAGGAGTAAAATGCACTATAGAATGATTTCTGTCGGTATTATTTCAATGTTTTCGATCCATTATTTTTATTTTTTTCTATTACTAGTTGTTTGGTTCCTTAGATGCTGTTTTGAGAATTTGAGGTGATGTTAACTTAAATTTGTTCTTTTCTTTCCTAGGCTCTGATAAAAGCAGCTTCAACAGCAGTGTAGCTGACCAAGAGGTAGGTTTAAATTTGAGCTCTTCCAAAACCCTCTATGTTGTATTAGAAATAGTGATTATTCTTATTCAAGTATATTGGAAAAACCATTAGCCCTTGAAGATGGGGCTTACATTTGCTTATATAGTAGCTCCTAGCTAGGACATTAAATGTCTACAGTTATACTACTTGTAACGGTGCCCCTATTGTTGGCGGTTACCTTAGGCTGGCTGGTCGAGTTCGTGGCGAGCTGGGAATTAATAGAAACATAACCGTTCTGTTTACGTTGTCTTCAAGCCTATTCGCTGGCTTGTTTCTCTGGTTTAGGCTGCAAGTCTTGGGCTTCAGACCTGGGTTTTCTCAGCCCATTTGAGCTTGAGTCTCGGTCCGTGCCTTATTCAGATTAGGAGTATAACACTCTAAAACAAAACTTATTCTTAGAATGGATCTATTTTTTTCAAAGTGTGTAAGAAAATTTCAGAAAAAGAGTCGCTCTCCGCTAGCATATGGTATCATAACACTAACATAGAGAAGAATTTAGGGGTTATGCTAAATGATGTAATGAGCTCAAAAGGCTAAGTTTAAACTTATACATCCTAGATTATTACAATCTCGTAATTATATTTACTGAGTTCCCTAACAATGTCTTTGTTGGAATGCCACAGTGTTTGTTTACACCGATGATATGATTTGATTCTGCTATAATAGATCCTTGTTAAAGAAGTTTTGGAAGCTTTGAGTTTGATGATCATAAGTAGAAAAACACGAGGGATCTAGTTTACTTGTCAAACTCAAGCTGTTTATATAAAATATGATTTGAATTTTTATATTTAATGGTTAATGGAGATATTAGCATTTCGTACATACCATATTTGTTGTTTATACTTCTGAAGTGATGGAACTGTCTTTTCTTTTTTGCTTTTCATTTGCTAGTTTCTAGTTAAGTTGTTTGTCTCTTACCCCAATTTAATTATGTTATTTACAGGCTGTGTTGGAAACTGTAGCTAAAATCAGTCATGAGAAGGGCAAGAAAAATGATACACAAGTGACTAAGTAAGGAGTATGTATAATTATGGTGCAAAATCACTGCCTTATGAAAATAAGTGCTGAAATATGTTTTCGCACCTTGTTTTGCTCAATAAATCAACTTTTTTTCCCTTTAATATGTCCTTATGAGTTATGTCTCTATCGATTCATCCCCCTATCTTTTTTCCTTTTAGTGGAACAAAACCATTTCAGTTGCAAGATGTATTTTCACTTGAAAATGAAGATTCTGAGGACATGACAACCCTTATTGACAAAAAGGTGCGCTGAAAGTCGGCACATAGCTCCTTATCCATTATCGTAGGAACAGATTGGCATAAACTGTTATTAGTTTCAATTTAATTTTCCTCTTATTTACTGTAGGACAACGTATTCGTGATGTCAAACAAGAAATCCAAGTATCCAGTGCTTCAAGTAGATTTGAGGTTAATATTGTTTAAGCTTTGTTTATGATTGTTATATGGTGGTAATTTTTGTTCTGGTGTCCCATTATATGATAAGCTGTTCAACATTTGTGAGTTTTAGGTATTTATACTGCATGATATTTATACCTTAATAGATTGTGTTTGACATTTCTACAGATTAATTTCAGATCTGGTGGTGGTTATAGTTTCTGCTGCAATTGGAGGGATTGTCTTTTCTTGTTTAGGGCAACCGGTTAGTGTATACATGCTTGGCTTTCTTATCATCTTGAGTTGCTGGGATTTAGTATTTCTTTTAGTTTGCTTACATTGTGGTTGATATTCATGTTTAATTTGACTGATCTTGTGCACCATTTAAGGAATTTTTCATTTGAAATGGATAATGCATGACAGGTCATTGTGGGATATCTGCTTGCTGGTTCTCTTATTGGACCGGGAGGCCTGAAATTCATCAGTGAAATGGTACAGGTAATATGATTTCCATTTCCAATTTCTTGAGTTCTTTTAGTGATGTTAATTTTGTTTTCACTATTTTTCTTTTTGGTAATTGCAACTTTTTATGGCTATCCAATGGGATTCTGTTGCCATTTAGAATCCTTCTTATGCCATGGAGGTCAAACGCTAAATGGCAATAAAATCTTGTATATCACTTGAAGACAAGATATCATTGTCCATAATTTGTTTGATGACAGATATATGCCATTTGTTAGAATGATTATCTAATTTAGCACGTGTTATTAGTTAGTTAGGGTTTATTTTCAAATTTGTTCTAATATATGTTGGGAACTCAGCATATCAGTCAAAATGGAAATGACTAGATTGAGCACCATGAACATAGTTTTGGTGGTGTGTTGGCTTTGTAAACTTGAGTTATCTGAAAGCGTAATCATGTTGCTGCTAAAATCTCTCTCTTCCTTTTAATCTCAATTTTTATGTGGGAAATAGCATTGACTTGCCAAGATTTTGTAGCTACTGGCACTAAATGACTTGCAGTCACCTACTAAAAATAGTTATCGATTATGGGTACCTGAGTGCATAATCTCGGTTTTGGACATACGCAACTTTCCTTGCATATAAAAAAACATTTCTTATTTAAATTTCATGTTTGATGCTTAGTTTGTATAGGTTGATCTACTTGCTGTCTATTTCTGAGTTTAGGGCTTCATGCATTTGGTGTTCTAGCTTGACCTTTTGATTTGTTTTGTCAAATTTCGAACATATTATTGCTCTATTTTCGATCTGATAATTTAGGACCCTGGAAAAGTGACTCATATCCTCAGCAAATAATCCAAATAAAACTAACCCCTGATAAAAAAATCAGCAAGTGCTCCGAACTGTTTTCCTGCATATAAACATTTCAGCTAAAACACAATGCGCTGAGGACATAAATGCTATACTATTTCTTCAATGGCAGTTAAGCTTTTCTATTTTGCTTTCTTCACAGGTTGAAACTGTAGCTCACTTTGGTGTGGTATTTCTTCTTTTTGCTTTAGGGCTGGAGTTTTCTTTGACAAAGGTAATCCTTGGTCTAGGAAATTCTTATTACAGCTTATCCTTCAGCTTTTTCTGAAGTATTTATGTTTATTCATGAGCATGGCTTCCTTCTTTGTTTATAAATGCATTCTAATTCATAATATGCAGTTAAAAGTTGTGGGTCCTGTTGCTGTTCTTGGAGGTCTACTTCAAATTTTGATATTTATGTTCTTGAGTGGCATAACTGCTTTGGTATGTTGCTTAAAGCATTTGGCTTGTTAAGCTTCTTAAGGTTCATGCATTTCCTGCTGATGCTCAGATATCTATTGACTTATGCAGTTATGTGGAGCAAAGTTGTCTGATGGTGTGTTTGTCGGTTCCTTCCTATCAATGTCATCGACAGCAGTGGTATTCTTCTAGACTAGTCTCAGATACTAGTATGTCTACTGCTACTGGCTAAACTCTCAGTTCATGCTTTTTCTTGACCATTAACAGGTGGTCAAATTTTTAGTTGAACGGAATAGTACTAGTTCCCTTCATGGTCAAGTTACAATTGGGACACTCATCTTTCAGGTTAGTTTTATTTATTTACTTTTAGTTGATTATATTTAGTCCGTGACAAGACTTTGATTGATGACTTGTTGGGTTGGTACATCTTGCTTTCTCATCAGCATTCCTCTTTCACTATGTATTTTTCCAGGATTGTGCTGTTGGTTTGCTATTTGCTTTGCTCCCTGTCTTGGGTGGTAGCAGTGGTCTTATACATGGAATGGTTTCAATGGGGAAGCTGTAAGTTTTGTTTCGTTATCCTTTTCCTCTCTCTTTTTCTTGAATGAGAGATTATTTGCTGCAGTTCTTGAATTGCATCCACTCCATGCCCCTTTTTTCTGGGAGAGGGGGAGTGGGTTCACTTTCTTTATTATTTTATTCTTCCATTTAGAGATTTGACCTTATTGCAAGCCATGACCAATGTAATGTTTGTCAAGGATCTGGAATGAATCTGAACCTCTGTTTGTTATTAACTTCAGGATGTTGGTGTTGTCCATATTCCTCAGTATTGCTTCTATATTGTCTTGGACATTTGTTCCTCGCTTTCTTAAGCTTATGATACAGCTATCATCTCAAGTAAGTGCTAACTCTAATTTTTTTTTTTTCTGTTATTTAAATTGTCTTATGTACCTTGCTTCTTTCTGTTTCGCTTTGAGGCTTGTTTGGATTCCCTTGTGATTCACATTTGTTTCTTTGTGATTCAGACAAATGAACTTTATCAACTTGCTGCTGTGGCCTTCTGCTTGGTATCTGCTTGGGTAAGTGCTAAATAAATTCCCATTTGTTACTTGCTGGTCTTGTATATTGTCTCCTGATGAATACTACCCCTATTGTCCTTTAATTGGCTCTGATAGTTACAGTTGTCCACATATTTTCACTGATACAAATCAGAAAAAAGACCTTGTTGAATTGTCAAACAACAAATTTTGTTGCTTTAAAGAATATCCTTCATCATTTAGTGACAAATCTGTGCCAACTGGCCTTTTTTTTAAAGCTGCTTGCAGAGAGGAAAGTGTTGCTTCATTGTCTAATGAAGCTTCGTTAGCATTTTGTATGTAATATGTATTCTTGTGTGTTCAATTTTATTTTCCCTTAAAAAAATGCTTACATGCTGATAATTGAGCCATTAGCCAATATCAGTTCTTCAGTGTAACGCTTACAAGATGATTTGTTAGTTATGGTGTTGGGCTTCATTATATGATATTTATTTAGAGAATAGTGATGTCTTTTATTTTTCCTTAGTCTTTTTTTCTTAATGCGCTTGGATTTTCTTTAACCATTTCAGTGCAGTGACAAGCTGGGTCTTAGTCTTGAGTTGGGTTCGTTTGTTGCTGGAGTCATGATATCTACCACCGACTTTGCACAGCACACTTTAGATCAGGTATGTTTCTGTGCTTGGACGATGTCCTGTTTTCTTATGCATGAATTTTGTTTTTCTTATTATAAACTTAAAATGAAACCCCATATTTCAGTTCTCCTATGCATCTTCTCGAAGTTAAGATGCATTCAAAATTTTATTCTGAAGCACATTTTTCGCTTGCCTTAAATAGCAACTTGTGATGATTGTGATTTGGGACTTTAGTTTAGGTATTGGAATATTATTATTCATTCATCACATATTGTTCCTTCTTAAAAAAGCTGCCTCCAGATAAAGTTCTGAGGTTCTGCTTCCCTGAAATTGTAGTTTGCCAGCATTTGATGCAGATTATAAATGAAGTAGTTTGCTCATGTAGAACTGGTTTACAATGTTGGTGATCTATCCATCTAAGATAATTGGTTTGATCCTCTACTGCATGTAGTGGCTCTATTTATTTGAACTTACTTTGTCCTAAATAATGGGATCAGTACCTTTTTCATTGGTGAACACTTTATTTTGCAGGTGGAGCCGATTCGTAACCTGTTTGCAGCTCTTTTCCTTTCCAGTATTGGAATGCTCATACACGTGCATTTTCTGTGGAATCATGTGGATATATTGCTAGCATCCGTCCTTCTAGTCATTGTTGTCAAGACAGCTGTTGCTGCTATGGTAGCTAAAGCTTTTGGCTATGGCATTAGAACTTCATTCCATGTGAGTAGGTTTGTTTAAACTTGCTGAAGAAAATACATGGCTATTTTACTTGACAATATTATATGCAACCCTTTTCTTTCAAAGAGAAACATCTAATGCAACATGTGTTTAGGTTGGAGTATTGCTTGCTCAAATTGGAGAATTTGCTTTTGTTCTCCTAAGCCGTGCTTCAAATCTTCACCTTGTTGAGGTGACCTTTCTCTCCTCTCCCTGTCCTCATGCATGTTTCATGTTGGCATACTGCATGATTTGAGAATTCAAGTTTGATGTACACATACTGTACTTTTTTATATACACACAGGTTCATGTGCTTGAAAACTTGTATAAATAGATTTTTAACAGGTTTGCGGTTAATGCAGGGAAAGATGTATCTGCTTCTTCTCGGAACAACAGCTCTTAGCCTGGTTTGTTTCTTAGTCATGGCTTTGCAAGTCTAATTATGCTTTTGCTTCTCTTCGGTTTAACAATCTAACATTACTTTAAGCTCCCTTAGGGTTAATATTTACCTTGTTAAATGTTCATTCAGGTAACTACTCCTCTTTTGTTTAAATTGATACCCAATGTCATGAATTTGGGCGTCCTACTGCAATGGTTTCCATCAGAAAGCATCACACAGAATGAGGTTATTCTCTCTCTTTCGCTTACACACACTTGTGCATGTGCATGTTTATGTTTCTACTCACAAGCTGATATGATATTATATGTTAGTAATAAAGGATATGGGCTGAGGGTGCATGGAACCTAGTCTACAGGTGGCACACTAGATTATTGTTCCTGTAACTACTTTTATCCTGTATGAGAGAATCGTTTGTTAGGATAGGGCTATATAATGAGAAATTCTTAAGTGGACCGGGTCCAATGGACCAAGCTCATAAAATGTAAGTGACTGTAATTTTTTATTGTAAATGGGCATTAATGTGGAGAGAAAATGATAAAAAGTAAAAAAAAAAAAAGTCTTAGATTGGCTTGGTCCATGGATGACCTCATGGACCCGGTCCACCTAATAATTTTTCCTGTATAGCCCATAACAGTATCGCTGGAGGAGATATCTATGATAATTCTATTTCCTTAAGTAAAGAGCTCTTTTCTCTCTCAATCTCTCTTTATTTTCTATCTGCTGTGATTTTCTTTCCTATTTCTCTATTCTATCTTCTGTGTTCTTAACACGAGCTTATACATGCGATGTATACTTGCCAGAACAATCACACTGGTCTATATCTGTAGTTTTCTCATATTGACAGTGAGTGCTGACACATCCTAGATGCACGAGGCTTGATCCATCCTCTTTACCTGAATGATCACTGACTTCTGGGGTCTTTTTTTTTTTTTTTTGTCTATTGATGAACTTTCAAGGGATTTATTTAGGAAGCCAGCCTCCGAGCTAGGTCTTACATTTGGTTAATTCATTTATCTTTGCATCCACAAGATACAATTAGTCAAATGAACGAATAATTTATTCCAATATATTTTGAATTTCCAGCACAAAGCCACCTTAATATAAAATCTTTCTTTTTTCACCTGCAATTGTCTTCCCTTTTTCTCTTGTTTACAACTTAAAAATTGTCAAAATACTTAATGTCTGACCGAATTGTTTGCATTTATTCTTTCAGGAGAGAGTTTCCATGATTGAAACGCGTAACAGGTTGTTGTAACTTGATGCATTTGACACTCTAGTTATATCCAGGAGTAAAGAGAGTAATTTGTAGATACATATGGGATTCTCCTCGCTGCTGATTCTGTGATCAGAATTCAGACAAGATGTGTTACGTTAACAATCCAGCTTGAAGGTCTCATGTATATACCATTATTTCCATATTCTTTGAATAGTGTATATATGATTTTGTTTGTACCTGTCACATGCTGATGCCGGTGATTTGGTTGCATGGTGCTGCTTCAAATCCATATTCATTCTGCAAAATTACTTCAGAGAAGCCCGATTTTGTTAGAGGGAGAAAGAAACATTTAGGTGACATTGACAGATTTAAGACATGTGTGTACTAGAGAGACTTTCCTTAATGTAGTTACTTAAGTGTTAAATAGATGGTTTGAAGTCACTTACTACAATTTAATGAAGATATTAGCGTTATACATGCATGATTTGAGAATTAGCGTTAATCACTGTGCTGTGTGGATAAAAAAATGGAAAGGGTTTTTGTGGGTGTTGAAATAGTGATTGGTTTTTTCTTAAATTGCCATTAGTAATGTTTTCATATCGTGTTGGAATGTAATCATACTCTAAAACATGGATTTCTGGGCGTGTTTATGCATTTTGATCTTGTCCTAATGAGAAATGCAGGTTCTTTATTATGGGTTTGAAATCTATTTGGGTATAACAAATAAGGACGGACGCCTGAATTGTTTTTATTTTATTTGTAGATATGAGATTGTTTTTATTTATTCGTAATATACTTGAAAATTCTCATTCAATTAATTACAAGACTTTCAGATTTTACTAATTTTTTATAATTAACTGAAGAACAGATTTCGTCTTTGAAACAAAAAAGAAAAAGAAAAGATTGATCCTGGAAAGGGAAAAGGATCAAAGTAACATTTTATTTAGTTTCAGCCGTTGATACGCACGAATAAGAACTTTTGTGAACCGTTACGATTATGACACTTGGAGTTTTATGAAGGAACCTGGAATCAAATTCTGAACACCGCTCTTCTGTTCACAATTTATTATTAGCGTCTAGACAAATCGAATTTGAAACAGCTTGGATCGGGAGACAAATCAAATTATAGTAGTCTTTGGGAAATCGACAGGATGGAGCTGGAGGTTCCAAAGCTTCGGTGCCAGCGAATCGGCTGCAACGCCTTCTTCACCGAAGACGATAATCCTGAAGGTTCCTGTGAATACCACGATTCTGTAAGAACTCTGCTCTTCTACTCTTTTCCTATTATGCTTGAACTGTGTGGCCTCAGCTTAGTCTCATATACTTTATGTTTGTCATTCGAAGTTCCATAACTTCGTGAATTTGCTTTGCCCTCTCACTCCTCCTTCCTAATTCAATTTATTTTTTTATTTCATATAGAAATTTTCGTTCGACGTTTACATACCGTAAAATCTTGAGTTATCATGCTTCTTAGGATCTAAGAACATGGTCAGCTCCCTCTGAGCTTTGTTTCAGTTCGAAACCAAAGTGATTTTTACCGGAGTAAGAGGTTCATAAAGTGGATGAATTAGTTGCCATCCCACATTTCTGCAAGATTGATATTTGCCTCTGCTGTCAGTGTTTATTGGTGCTTCTTCAACTTTTGTAATTGATGCAATTTCTAGCTACGGTTTCTTCATCTTTCCTTTGTACAGGACCAATCTCTCAAGTTGAAACTCCATAACGTCAATTTGTAATTTAGGTTTGTAACATGTTAAGCTGAAACTTCAATCATTTGTGGGTGTATATGATCTTAGGCTGTAACATTTTCATTTTGGAGGAGTACAATGCATAAATTGTTAGATTTTTAATATTTTGAGGCATTGAACATGTCATGGAATATACAAATTAGTGCAGTGGGTCTGTGGCTTTAGTTTTCTCAATGGTTGTATATTTGTTTTATTTTCTGAGTAAATTGCATCTTAGATAGTTCTAGGTTTTCTGGACATTTAGTGCATTTCCCCTCCTCCTTACATTGGCCTTGCAACACTGCGCTTTTTAAAAAAAAAAAAAAATTATTATTGGTACTAAACTGCTGTCAGTTAGCATATTTATTGCAGTATCCATTTAATGTAGTTTCAGTATGTTATCTTATGGACTATGCTAATTGAATTTTCACTTTACATGTTCGGGCTGGGATCTCTGCATGCGTATATGTGTTTATAGGGAGTAAGTAAAAATCCATTCTTTTTATATTGTCTTTCTTTTTTTTTTTTTCTTATTAGCTTGACATACTGTTGTTGCTTTGCTTGAATGCTTTTTCCAGCCTATATTTCATGATGGTATGAAAGAATGGAGTTGTTGCAAGAAAAGAAGTCACGATTTTACGTTATTTCTAGAAATCCCTGGGTATGTACTGTGCTCCTCTCTCTTTATAAGACACCAGCCTTCATCCCGTTCCTAACCCAAAGTTAAACTTTTACTATTTGAGCGCACTGTCAATCTTAGAATCAATAAATTGAATGCTTGCAACTCTTGACCAATTCTTAGACAAACTCAAGTAGATTGGATTGAGGCCTTGTTTTGTTCAAAATATTGATAATTTATTATGATTGATGTATAATTTTATGTTGACAAAAGTATTTCCCTGCTTAATTTTATAGATATCTTTATAGTAATATCACTGAACTATTGACATTTGTTTATGCGGTAAGGTTTGCGGAATCAAATGGCATATTGACATGAGTGTCTAATTAACTCTATATTTATATTTCAGTTGGACCCTTTAACTGAACTGAGTAGAGGTGATAACTTAGTTTACATTGATTTCTAAACCGATTAAAAACAAGTTGCTTATTCATCTCGATTTAGGGGTTTGTTTAGTTCAATCTTGCTATTTCAAATTGACTTTTCTTTCATGTCAGTTTAGGTCCTCAATTTTTATTTTTATTTTTATTTTTTTATGATGAAGCTGTAAGACAGGTAAACACACAACTGAGAAACCTGTGCTAGCAAAGCCTACTCCAAAGCCAAAGACTCCAATTTCTACTCCAATTGCATCTACCACGACATCATCTAAAGAATCTTGTCCTAGGTGCAAGCAGGGTTTCTTTTGCTCAGATCATGGTAATTTTAATAAATAGCCAGTCTTTTTCTTTTTCCAGTTACAGCTTTCATCCCCATTAAAGAAATGACATGTATAACTTTTTTTTTGTCTACCTTATTATGGTGGCATAGAGAAAAAGTTGCTTTGCTCTCCTTCGCTCCTCAAGTGTCTTTGGATCTATAATTTATGGAAGTACCTTAGTATATGTGTAAATTGTGTCAAACATGGACCTTGTGATATGCCATTTGCAATTTGCTTGAAATTTACGAGTGTCCTTGCTGAGGAGGTTATCTTTCATCTTGTAAACCGAGAATTATTTTGAGTATTTCATACTTGCACATATAGTATGTGCTACTATGCATATAGTATTTCATCTTGTAAACTGAGGCATCTTGGTTATTGCTCTTTGCTCTCCTTCACTCTCCCTTGAATTGCTTGCTTGTAATAGTACTGCATGCCTATATTATGCACTACTAGGTTTTGAATTGGAGAAAATTGAGTTGGGATTATCTGACTGGCATGCATACACTGATGCAGTTTTTCATTATTTAGTTTTGAGAGATCCAAATATGAGTAACAGCACATAGTCAGCTCTTGATTTATTAAATGGAAACCTAGGTTTATTGGTTACATGATATGTTATAATGTTGAAGAAGCTCTTGGTTTTTCCTTGATGTTCACGTTTGGGATTGAGACAACAAACAAAGGTTAGAAGTTCGACAATCAAATTAGCTAACAGAAATCGAGGAAAAGGCGAGGAATTTCTTTTTTGGTTTCTTGATTCTCCTTCCTTCAGTTTGTGCTGTATTTGCTTTCTTGCACAATGAGCATGTGATTTCATTTATTTTCTATCATTTTGTGCATTCTTAGATTTTCTTCGTAGCTTTAACCTGCCTGGGTAAAGCTTTTAAAGCTGAAACACATCGTGTCCATGTTAGGTTCACAAGTTTCACAAGTCAAACAAGCGGCACCTACTGTAAGTGATGCAGGTAAGAAGGTTTCCTCTGCACCACCAAAGAAGGTAGTTGATATAAACCAGCCTCAAACCTGCAAGAATCAGGGGTGTGGTCAAACTTTTAAAGAGAAGGATAATCATGAATCTGCCTGTAGTTACCATCCTGGGCCTGCTGTTTTTCATGATCGGTTGAGAGGGGTGCGTCCAATTGTTTCTGTTTCACAACATTGAGCTTAATCTTTTCTTTCAAGTTCCTCGATGATGTTATTTTCTCATTTCATACTGCAGTGGAAGTGTTGTGACGTCCACGTGAAGGAGTTCGATGAATTCATGAGCATTCCGCCTTGCACCAAAGGATGGCACAATGCAGATCCATCATCATAAACTGCTGACAATGGAAGTGTTAGTCTGCTACTCTTGTGATTGAAAATTTTGTATTTGATACAATTATTTGTCTCATGTGTCTGTTCCACCGGAATTAAGCGTCCGGTGGGCCATTTTCCTTCCATTTCATTTCATTTTTCCCTGAATTTGTTGAACCGTCGATGATGAAGAAACCTTGCCATTAAAATTAAAAGTTCTGAATCTTCATTTGATTTTCCTTTTTTTTTTTTTTTTTTTGCATTTCGGTTAGTAGGGAAGAATAAACTTATTCAAAAATTTGAAACAAAAATGAATCTTGAGATTGCTCATGCACAAAGTCAATAGTTGTTTCATTGTGTTATAATAGCAAGGAGCTTTTCCATTTTTGTAAATATTACTTATAAAGTGAACTGAAATGTTGTCATTTCTTTTATGTATTAATGTACAACAAAAAATGGTTCTGTGCTCCTATATAAATTTAAGTAAAAATAAAATAGGAGGATGCTAAACTAGTTGCATTTATCCTTCAAAGAGCCTGTCTAATAAATAATAATAGTTGTGTAATTGGTTGAAAGAAATTTAATTTTATAAGAATTTTTTTGGTTTGACCAAATAGTTTGGATATAAAGGGGGCAACGGAGTGTTTGAACAAATAATTTAAAAATAATGAATAATTATTTTACAAATATTAATAAGATGGGACTTATGTGCTTTATTTAAAATGAATGATTTAATAGGATAAAATGCTAAATCTATTAAATAAGATCAGTTTCTAATTTTACAATAGATAAAATTAAATTAGGATTCTACTGGAGGTTTGGTGTCATGGAACTAAAAAATAAATGGAGATTTGTTAGGTAGTAAATTGTACAAAATTCCTCCATGTTTACTAGACCCTCACTAATTAATGTATCCCTTACCTACGTTTCGGTTATGCCTCTTGATTTAAAAAAAAGAAAAAAAATCATAAATGAAATGCTTGATGCAAACGGCGTATGGTCTTTTATTTATGAATGTATCCGAAACCCAACGGCTATATGCCCGCCCCACCCGACTCAATATAAAAGAAAAAAAAATATCATAGAAAAAGAACTACGTTGTACGTTGTGTTTAAAGTAAAAATTGAAATAATAGTTTTGTACAGCAATGTAAGACGCAGAGAAGGACAAAACAGTAAAGATTTTGGGATAGCTATCACGGGTCCTATGATGGGTGCAATCAATTTCCATCTTTATTTCTCTACCAAAACTTTTGGACCCACTCTATGTATAATTTGCTTATATTATTACCAAATAAACCTTCATTTTTTTATTGTTCTATATCCACGTTTCGTCTCGAACAATATTCTATTTTCATTTCCAAGTTGCCTTTACTTGTACCCTTCACCTCACACTATTTTTGTCGTTTTTTTTAAAAAAACATCATAAAATTGTGAGTTTCAATTTATTTATTTTAGAATGAAAAAATATTATTACTATGATTTTATTCAAATCTAGAAAACAAGACGTGTTAAGTAATTTTAAGCTAATAATTTGAGATCAATTTCCCTGTCAACTCAAGGAAAAAAAATATATAGAACAATTTCCTTCTCTCAAAAAAAATCTTTCAACAGTAACCAGTTCTCTCCCAAGTCCGTCTACGGATTATTCACTTCAGCCAATTGCATTGGAACTAGAGCTCTATGTCTCCACGTGGCATATTCTTGGTGGACAAACCACAGAACTAGAATCTCACTTAATCATTACAATTCCTGTCTCTCAAACCTTTTTTAAAAAAAAAATTTCAAAAAACAAAATTAACATTATAGAAAACATATTATTTACAAATAATGCCATTGCTGGTTTGGTCCAAAGCTAAAATAGAAAAAATCACCACATCCATCCATCCCTAGTTTGCAGTGTGATGTGGGACCCGCCAAAAAAAGTACTAGTAAAAGGATAGAATATGAAAGCGGGACCCACTTGGATTATCATGCCGGCGGTACAAAGCTGAGCTGACGGCTACGATCGGCGGTGGAGACATAGGGTTTACAGAGAGGGTGTTGCTACAATAAATCAGCTGTCATTTTCAAGAGGGATGTCAAAGGAAGGCTGGTAGCAGTGGTGTGGTCTGATTCTTTGGAACTGTGTTTGTAAAAGAGAAATAGGGTTCATTTCAAGTTAGAAGAGGATGACATGACAATCAAACCAAACCCATCCCCCTTTTTAAGAAAAGCTTTCATTGGTTTCTATCTATTCCCATTTGTTAACGTCTGCAACCCAATCAATCAATGTATGATTTGAACCGGCCGGTTTGAACCATGATCGAAGTTGCAACAAATTGTAATTGGCTGTAAATCGGATCAGACTGTCATGATATCGGGTTGATAACGTTCAATGACGAAACCATCAATCATCGGCTAACAAACCACCCTAAATTATTGAAAGCAAATGTTCGAAACCATATTGTTTAGAATTGTAAATTGTTGGTTTGTGTAATTTGAGATCGATTTAGTTTAAACCGTGATTGATCGCAAAACAAAACCGTAAAACCAACAATTAGTGAATTGTGAAGAAGCTAGCTAAAATATAAAATTGGAAACTTTTTCCTTTTTTGTAGATGACAATTCAAAAGTTGAAAACATTTTATTTATTATTTCATAATTTTTTTGCTTAAAATATTTTCATTAAATAAGATATATTATGATCATAAAAACAACAGCATAATATACCGATGTTTTGCTCAACGCTTGATCAAATTGAGTGCGTTTTGACCTACAAGTTCCCACAATCATATGAAGTCTAGTTATTTAATTAACTCAATTATGCTTTGTAAATACATTAAAATTATCTCTCAAATTTTAACCAAAATAAAAAACAACTTTGACGATTATTTTCAATCAATAATTTCTAAGTAGGCAAATGTGTGATAATTCTTTTTTAAGAGAAAAAAATACTAAACTCTCATTAATGTTAGAGTAAATACTTATAAATTAAAATAAGTAATTAATAAACTGTAGACTATAAAATAGTATTACATGAAAATTCTAAGGGTGATTTGGTAAATATAAGTACCAAAGTAAAGCTGAAAAATATCTTATAACGTGGCAATTCTATCTCTAAATATGTTATTTATTAAATAAACACACGCACGTCACACATTATTTATTATAATTTATAATAATTGTCACATCTTTTACTTTACATCATATAACATATGCATTTATAAATAACATATTTTAGAATATTATACTTACACATTGTTTAATATATAAAACCTATTAAAAATTACTATACATGTGGATGCAACAATGATGAAGAAATTTCTTGTACTTCAAATAATCGATATGTACAAAACTAGTGAAAGTGCTACTTTTCACATTGTGACCTCACTTTGTTAGTTGCAGCAAAAAATCTAAAACATAAAACATTGTAATCTAACTTTGTTAGTTGCAATAAAAAACCTAAAATATAAATTGAGATTTTAATAAGTCGCATACTCAGTAAGTATAAATTATTATAAATTAAATCTGCAATATCAACAATTTCATAACAATAATTAATAACATCACTATGCATGTACTTATGTCATATGATTTCATTTAATTTGATTGTGATCTATCAAGCCGAATATTGTCCTGAAAATTTTATATACCATTTAATTTTCTGTATACATATTTATAATTTTTATTATTAATATCATCATCATTATTATATTTATTTTTTTTCGGGTCAAATTATTTGTAGTCCTATCGACACTCGATGTCGACCCAGTACTTCATTAATATCGATTGAACCGAAGTCTACGATATTGTCGTAAAATTTATATTCGAAAGTGAAAATATTTTATCGACTTAAAAACCATTTTATCTTTCATTTATCGATTTATATATACACTTCTAATTATTTATATTATCATAAATTAAACAGTTACATCAAATATTATATTGACAATTTTATAAGTCTTAAAAATTTAATCATTCATATAAATTTACAAATAAATGTTAGTATATAATTTGCTTAACAAGTATTTTATCCTAAATAAATGATTATACAAATAAAATCGTAAAATACATTATATGCCTGTAATGCCGATATAGAAGAGGCATGATTTTAATCGGGAATGCTACGTAGCCAGAGTTAAAGAGCAGACAAGATGGTTTGGGGGCAAATTGTGCATTGGAAATCCAAATCTGGAAAATCCAACGGCTGGGGTTGCTTATAGGGCATAGGTACATATTTTATTTATTAAAGAAGAAAAAGGATTATTTATATTATTTGGAACTGATTAATATAGTGGTATAAAAAAACAAAAGCAAAGTTTAAAAGAGGAGAAGCACAGTGCAGCTTTATACGAACCAATCTGTTTCATTGCCCAACCCCTCCTATTGTTACAGTTTTTGCAGACACTGCTCTGCTTCTCCTTCTGCATTCTTTCCACGACAATCTTGTAAAGTTCTTTTGCTTTTACTTACTAAACCATAACTCATTCCCAATTATTTATTTTTATTACAACATCACATCAAAAGCTTTTTTCATCAGTTTAATTTCATGCATGAGATTAAAAAAATTGACTTTTTAATATATGTTTAAAGTATTTAATTGCAAAATAGTACATTTAGATTTTATTTTGAGGCCAGTTTCTCATTAATTAAAAATAAAACATCAAAAACAGAGAATTATTTACAAATAATAAACAAAAACAGCGCAGCATTGCAGAAAACATATTTCCACGCGCCAGCCATGTGATTGGAGATATCAGAATGATACACCAAACTATAGCCGTCCGATCAACTAAAATGCCACGCTCTAAAACAGAGCGTGGGAGAGTTTGAGCTGTCGAAAATTGTAACCACTTTGGGAAACGGTAGTACGAATGACGGCCGCGTTTTCTCTCTCATTGTTAAATCAAGACTTCTTCAGTCAGCCACTAACGTCTACTCACCGCCGTTTATAAATTTTTCTTTCTCTTTCTAGACCCTCTCTCTCTCTCTATGTACTACGAAGCTGTCACTACCCTTTCTCTCTCTCTTCTTAAAGCCTCTGTTTTAACTCCTTCCTTACAGTTCACGCCAAGCGCCTGCACTATTTCTCTCTCAGAGAAAATGGCAGTAAAACCATTATCTGTTCCTCAGCTATAGCTTTTTTCTCTTTCTCTTTCTGTTTCTCCCTTGATTATTATGACTCCTTATATGCTTCACTGCCTCTGTTAGTTGTTTTTGCGTGGATTTTGTGCTGGAATTCTCGATGATGGAGGAAATGGATGCCTTCTTTTCGAGAAGGATGGAGATGAGGAGGACCTTGTCTATGAAGTTTTTGATAGTAGTGGTGTTTATGCTTTTCTGTTCTCCAGCTTCATCTATCAACAATGACGAAGGTCGCCTATTACATTTCTATCTTTGTTGTTGAGCTCTGCTCTCTTGTTTCTCTTGCTTTTTCTGGTTTCTCCTGGATTTGTTTATTGGCTCTGTTGCGTGTTCATGCTTGATTCGTGTCCTTGCCATTATTTAGTGCTACTCATTATTTTTGCATGATCACGTTGCTTCATACTGTAGCACTATAATCTTTGTTTTTCCGAAGAGAATTATCTGCTTGTAATCGATAGTGCTTCTACTTAAAGATCAGATGTTATTTAATTCTTAAATATTTTTGCGTTTAATGGTGACTTCTGTTTTGTGAGTTGGCTACTGTTATGGTGATAGTGTTGTTGCACAGTGCAATGTGGGTGTCAATTTTGCTGTTTCCGTCTTTAATTTTTCTGTTCTCATTTATTTTATGCTCCATGATGTACAAGGGAATAATAGAGTAATCTGGTGGATGTAGGAAAAGCCTTGATGCTGATAAAGGCATCTTTTAGCAATGTCGCTAACGTGCTTCTCGACTGGTATAATGTGCACAATGGGGATTTCTGCTCTTGGCGTGGTGTTTTCTGCGATAATATCAGCCTCTCTGTTGTATCTCTGTAAGTTTTTCGAACACTTTCTTTGTTCGATTTCTTACATGAATGTTAATCTAAATGTTTAGTTTCCTCGCCGTGTAGGAACTTGTCGAATTTGAACTTGGGAGGAGAAATTTCTCCTGCCATTGGTGACTTGAAGAACTTGCAATCCATGTATGTTGTTCTATCTTAACTAGTTGATTAAAACGATTTTATTTTTTGTTGTTGACTTTTTCCCCTTCAACTATGTAGAGATTTGCAAGGAAATAAGCTCACCGGTCAAATCCCAGACGAGATTGGCAACTGTCTTTCTCTGTTCCTTCTGTAATCATCCTTCCACTCAAATTTCCTCTTGGACATTAGTAACTTAGAAACAATGTTTCAAGGTTGTCTTTCACATCTCTGACCTGTGGATCAAAATGTAAAATGCAGGGATTTATCAGATAACTTGCTTTCAGGAGACATACCCTTTTCCATATCTAAGCTCAAGCAACTTGAATTCTTGTTAGTATGCCTCCTATTCAAAAAGTACTCCTGTTCTTTGCTTTATTTTGTGTAACCGATCAACGTAATATCTTGTCATTCTGGTCCAATTGGAGTGCAGGAACTTGAAGAGCAATCTACTTACTGGTCCTATTCCGGCAACCTTGACCCAGATTCCAAACCTGAAAACTCTGTAAGTTCTTTACTTAACTAAAAGTTCTCAATTTAGACGTTTCAGTTTTCTCTATTGTTGTTATCGTTGGTCCACTCTTTACAGAGATCTTGCTCGGAACCAGCTCATCGGGGAGATACCTAGATTACTCTACTGGAATGAAGTTTTGCAGTACCTGTAAGTGTCTTGACAATTGGTGGTGTATGCATTAGCGTTTGTCATTCTGCTCTTGGTTTGAGCCTTTAATTGCAATTGGTTAACAGTGGGCTACGTGGCAATTCTTTGACTGGAACGCTGTCCCCGGACTTGTGTCAGTTGACTGGCTTGTGGTACTTGTAAGTCATCTGTTTCTTCTTGATAGTGTGTCATCAAAAAGATAGAAAACAATTTCGTCAGCGTCGGGTTTCTGTTTGTTATTTGGCTTCAACGATTTCAGCTAACAGTTGCTAATGAAACCCGTGGTTTTCTTTTTTCTTTTCCTCCAGTGATGTGAGAGGCAATTACCTTACTGGAACAATCCCTGATAACATTGGCAACTGTACAAGCTTTGAGATATTGTATGATCTTTTCTATAATCATTATTTTATGCTATGAACATTCAAGTGCTAATTTATTATTGTGGTTGGATTATTGAAGGGACCTATCATATAATCAGATCACTGGGGAGATACCTTATAACATTGGTTTCTTGCAAGTAGCTACTTTGTAAGCATTCCATCATACAGTGTTGGCTTTATATACCTTTGCAACTATAAGTGGTGTCTTGGCTGAAACATTTAATTTTTTTAGACTAATACAGATCCTCGACTAAAATTTTTAACCTCGTTTTCTAGGTCACTACAAGGAAATAAGCTAACGGGGAAGATTCCTGAAGTGATTGGTTTAATGCAGGCACTTGCTGTTTTGTAAGTATCCTCGCTGAAATTTATTTCTTGGGAGGCATTGCTTTTAAGTGTGCATGTCATAGTTAATGTATGTTCTCCTCACAGGGACTTGAGTGAGAATGAGCTGTTTGGGCCAATCCCACCGATACTTGGCAATCTGTCATACACTGTAAAACTGTGAGTTTTGCTCCTAACGGCTGTTTGTTACCATGGCTATTTTAGTTGGTACATTATATTCTTTGTTTTGCATGCAGTTATCTTTATGGAAACAAGCTTACAGGACCGATCCCTCCAGAACTTGGCAACATGTCTAAACTTAGCTACCTGTAAGTTTCTGTTCACTAGTTGTATTCATGCTCACTTTCAATGTATGTAATATTTCTAGTTATGTTTCTGTTCACTAGTTGTATTCATGCTCACTTTCAATGTATGTAATATTTCTAGTTATGAACATCTTGCAGGCAATTGAATGACAACCAATTAGTCGGCACCATTCCACCAGAACTTGGGAAGCTAGAACAGTTGTTTGAATTGTAAACTCTTGTCATTTTATAGCTTGTTAGTTGTCCTCTACAGTTATACTGGTATTTATTTGTTGTTTAATGGTGCAGGAATCTTGCAAACAATGATCTTGAAGGGCCAATTCCTCATAACATCAGCTCCTGCACTGCATTGAATCAATTGTATGAATGATTGTTGTCAGTTCTAACTATAATATTTTTGCGTGTTGAGACTTTAAAGAATTCAATTGATGGTGGTTCATTCCGTTTCAGTAATGTACAAGGTAATCGCTTAAATGGGACTATTCCTTTGGGCTTCCAAAATCTTGAGACTCTGACTTACCTGTAAGTGACAGCTCAATTACTTAAGGTTGTTATTGAAAAATCAGTTGTGCCTGCATCTTTAAAGTAATTATGGTCTCTGAACCTGCAGAAACCTCTCATCAAATAATTTCAAAGGCAGAATTCCTTTTGAGCTGGGACGTATAATAAACCTTGACACGTTGTAAGTTTATAAGTATGGATACATGGTGGGAGGTAGCATTTTCTTAAAATAGTTTCTCATGCGGCACAATGTCTGCAGGGATTTGTCTGGCAATGGTTTTTCTGGACCTATCCCAGCCTCTGTTGGCGACCTCGAGCACCTGCTAACCTTGTAAGTCTATGGTTAGGAATTTTATATATTTTTTTAACAAGGTCTCTGTGATACTACTTAACTGTTTTATGGTATGTGGATTCCTCAGGAATTTCAGCAGGAATCATCTTGATGGCCCATTGCCAGCTGAATTTGGAAACCTCAGAAGCATACAGATTATGTAAAATCCATTTATATAATTCACATTTCATTTCCCCCAGTCACTAACATTCATTGATGATAATCAAATCCTTGTATATATAATTTTTTCTTTTCTTCCTTTACTTTTATAGTGACACGTCCTTCAACAATATCACTGGTAGCATTCCTCAAGAATTTGGTCAATTGCAAAACATTATTTCTCTGTAAGAATGAAATTGTTTTTCCTTTGGTTTGATCTCTTTACAATGTAAATGTCTTGTCATTATATATTGCATTGCATGCCAGGGTTTTGAACAACAACAATTTGCAAGGAGAAATTCCTGAGCAGCTTACCAATTGTTTTAGTCTTGCCAATTTGTAAGTGATTTCTATTTGTTATTGTATTAGTTTCCCATTTTTGTACTTGTTTTGTTTTGGGAAAATAAATGGAGCGCATGATTATGAATTTTGTTGTGTTAGGAATTTCTCACACAACAACTTGTCAGGGACTGTACCTCCTATGAGAAACTTCACCCGGTTTCCACCAGAAAGGTATGAGGGAAGTATTGCATTTTCATATTTGGAACGATCATGTACTTATGTATTCCTGTGGCAGCTTTATCGGCAATCCGCTTTTGTGTGGAAATTGGTTGGGATCTATTTGTGGGCCATATGAACCAAGATCTAAAGGTAACATTCTGATAATTTGGCTCTAGTACTTGATTTGTGTTTTTAGTGTTCTTAGTTATTTGATATGAAGTTGAAGGGTGCAGAATTGTCTGTAAGGATTTGGAACTTTGTCTCAGTTCTTATTCGTTTGTCCAGCCATTTTTTCCAGAGCAGCTGTTGTCTGCATGATAATGGGCTTCATCACTTTATTGTCGATGGTTATAGTTGTAATCTACAAATCTAATCAGCAGAAACAATTGGCTAAGGGATCTCCTAGAACCATGCAAGGCATGAACGATATATCTCATTGGTTATACTGTGTACTTCTAGTTCTTTTGTTTCTCAACTTCTGATTGATAGTTTTTTTTTTTTTTTTTGTTTTTTCAGGTTCATCTAAGCTTGTTGTTCTTCACATGGATATGGCCATTCACACTTTCGAGGACATAATGACAAATACTGAGAATCTAAGTGAGAAGTACATAATTGGTTATGGTGCATCAAGCACAGTATACAAGTGTAATCTTAAAAGTTCCCGACCACTTGCAATTAAGCGACTCTACAATCAGTTCCCTTACAACCTAAGAGAATTTGAAACCGAACTTGAGACAATTGGAAACATAAGACATAGAAATATAGTCAGTTTGCATGGTTATGCTTTATCTCCTCGTGGAAACCTCCTTTTCTATGACTACATGGAGAATGGTTCTTTATGGGATCTCCTACATGGTTAGTTGTGTTTCCTCAATTTTGATTTGCTCTTTGCTTCATTAATCCTGTAGCTGTTTATGGTTGATCCGCGAAAACATTCCTAAACTTCTTCAATTGCATTTGTGAAATTGTTTTTGGACATGTAAATATTGCTACTAAAATTTATGTAAACCCGTCATCACTCATGGTCCTTCCTAACATGTGTATCAGGACCATCCAAAAAGGTGAAGCTGGACTGGGAGACACGCTTGAAGATAGCAGTTGGAGCTGCTCAAGGGCTTGCGTATCTTCATCATGACTGCAATCCACGAATCATCCACAGGGATGTGAAGTCTTCAAATATTTTATTGGATGAGAATTTTGAGGCCCATCTATCTGATTTTGGAATTGCCAAGTGTATTCCAATTACAAAAACTCATGCCTCGACATATGTTCTTGGAACAATTGGTTACATCGATCCAGAATATGCTCGCACATCTCGGCTAAATGAAAAATCAGATGTTTATAGCTTTGGCATTGTTCTTCTAGAGCTTCTAACTGGGAAGAAAGCTGTGGATAACGAGTCTAATTTACATCAGCTGGTAAGTTTCACATAGTACTCCTAATAATAAACATTATAAGTAGTGGTTACTTTATATGCGAATTGAAATAAGATTTACTAAATAATGAGTTAGCTGTCAAAGCATTATATTACTAAATATTTGCTTACAGCTGACAATAATTTTTTTTACCCTAGATATTATCCAAGGCCAACAGTAATACTGTAATGGAAGTTGTTGATCAAGAAGTTTCTGTTACATGCATGGATTTAACCCATGTTAGAAAGACTTTCCAGTTGGCCCTGCTGTGCACAAAGCCTCACTCTTCAGAAAGACCAACAATGCAAGAAGTGGTGAGGGTTCTGGTTTCGTTCCTTCCACTAGCTCCACCTACAAAAGCTTGTTCTGCTCTGCCAAAGCACATTGACTATGCAAAGTTTGTCATTGACAAAGGACAACAGCAACCAGTACCTAAGCAAGAGCAAGCTCAACAAGAAAATAACTCTTCTGATGCTCAGTGGTTTGTTCGATTTCGAGAAGTGATCTCTAAGAACACTCTTTAATTTAATTAGAATAGAGTAACTCACTAATTTTGTCTCGCATGGGAGTTGTTACCCACCACGAAATTGGAGGATGTACATTGGGTGTCTTTTTGAAGGCTGTTTTTGTTGACACCTCACTTTACCGAATTTATCGAACCAGGAATGTGAAATCACATCTGGTTGTGTTCTTTCGGAAACCTATAATACTAAACGTTATTTAAGTTTGTACAAACCTTATTTTTTTAAATCATATTATATTTTGATGCTTGAATGCTACGAACCCTGTTGCTTGTTCTGTTAATCTGCTTAAAGATTCATAAAAAATTTTTTAAAAAAAAGAACTAATTATATACATTTTTAAGTTTGGATTATTCTACTTCAAGAAATTCAAATTTACTCTTCTGATGCTTAGTCCCCAAAACCCTACCAACCAATTACAAAAGGAGTTGCCAAAACTTCAACAATGTAGAATGTTAGCCGCTTGCTGTGGTTTTATTCTGCATAGCCAATCTTAGCTTAACGAATGTCCAATCTCCCGTGACAATAAACCATTAACCCATTAAGCACATTTTAGAATATTATATTTTATATATTATTCTATTTTATAATATAGGAATATATGAGAACAATATATAATATATTTAAGATATATGATATATGAGATGAGAGAAAAAAGAAAATGTATATCAATGGAGAAAATGAAACAAGTATGTGGAAACAGGTATTCTTTACAAAAATGTGCTTGTTCAGTTTGGTATACTAGAAATTAAGGGTGATCAGAAAATTTGGGTACAGTGCTACCTGCTGTTGATTTGAAATTGATTGTTCCTAATCACTTACATTATTAGTATATATGTATGTTTGATTGCTCTTTCTAGCGAATGAGACTTACGCTTGAAACCCGGGTAAACTGAAGACAAACCAATTAATTGCCAACAATGTGCATGTGTTATTGGTTAAGAAAAAGACCTTGATTGATTCCAAACGAACATGGTTTCTAATCACTTGAAATTCTGGCACTTGCGGAGCCTCAAGAATCTAACATGTCCAAATGATATTGAGAAAATATTTAATATGGAACATTCTTATCAGTTTCTTGCTCTGGTCAAATTCAACCGCGAAATACGATTTTCCCTTTTACCAATAACCGCAAAATACAACTAAAATGAAGTAATTGCGTTATTCAATCTGGAAGGTCAAATTATTGCCATTTTAGCATTTGCCTCCTCAAAATTAATCAATCAAATGGCGAAATTACCCCGTTAATTACCACAGTCAAATTCAGTCAATCTTTCTTTCCTTTCCTTTCCTGTCTGCTTTTCATCAATCCTCGTCTTCCCCTCCCAACTCCCTCCTCCTGTTACCGTTACACAATGCAATCCACTAAATCCCGCCGGAAAGTTGCTACTGCCAACGGGGACACCGACTCCGCCGACAAGCAAGACCAGCTCCTCCTCTCAGTTGCCATCTGCAACGGGGAGGACCTCGGTCCTTTCGTCCGCAAAGCCTTTGCTTCCGGCAAGCCTGAGACACTCCTCCACAATCTCCGCCACTTCGCCCGCTCCAAGGAGTCGGAAATCGAGGAAGTATGCAAAGCTCACTATCAAGATTTCATTATGGCCGTCGATGACCTTCGATCTCTGCTCTCCGACGTAGATTCACTGAAATCCGCTCTCTCTGATTCCAACTCTAAGCTTCAGTCTGTCGCCGCTCCTCTACTAACCGTGCTTGATTCTTACATAGAGGCCCAAACTGTCTCTCGCAATGTCAACTTAGCTCTAACTTCGATCATGTCTTGTATCAATCTCATGGAGCTATGCTCCAGAGCTAACGATCATTTATCCAGTGGTAATTTCTACATGGCCTTGAAGTCCGTGGATATGATTGAGAACGACTTTCTGGATAAGACGCCTTCTTCTACTTTGAAAAGGATGCTGGAGAAGAAGATTCCGGAGATTCGAACACATATAGAGAGGAAAGTGAGCAAAGAATTTGGGGATTGGCTAGTAGAGATCCGTGTTGTAAGCCGTAATTTGGGGCAGTTAGCTATCGGTCAAGCTTCAGCGGGGAGGCAGCGAGAAGAAGACCTCAGAATCAAGCAAAGGCAAGCCGAAGAGCAAAGCCGTCTCAGTTTGCGAGATTGCGTGTACGCCTTGCAAGAGGAAGATGATGATGATGATGAAGGCCTTAACGGTGGGTTCGGAGATGATGGTAAAGATGGGTATAGCAATGGTGGCAGTGGACTCTTAGGGTTTGATTTGACTCCGCTGTATAGGGCCTTTCATATCCACCAGACATTAGGACTTGAAGATCGGTTTAAGCAGTATTATTTTGAGAATAGGAAGCTCCAGTTGACTTCAGATTTCCAGGTATCATCCATGACCCCTTTCCTTGAATCTCATCAAACTTTTTTTGCACAAATTGCTGGATTTTTCATAGTAGAAGATCGGATACTGAGAACTGGAGGAGGTCTTATTTCGAGGATGGATGTTGAAAATTTATGGGAGACTGCTGTTAGTAAAATGTGTTCAGTGTTAGAAGATCAGTTTTCTAGGATGCAAACTGCAAATCATCTATTGTTGATAAAGGACTATGTGAGCTTGCTTGGGGTGACTTTGCGCAGATATGGGTACCCTGTGGATGCTTTACTTGATGTTTTGAGCAAACACAGGGACAAGTACCACGAATTACTGTTGTCTGATTGTCGCAAGCAGATAGCCGAGGCACTTGCCGCTGATAAGTTTGAGCAGATGTTGATGAAAAAAGAGTATGAATATTCTATGAATGTGCTTTCGTTTCAGCTGCAGACATCAGATATTTCACCAGCGTTTCCTTTTGTAGCTCCATTTTCATCAACAGTGCCAGATTGTTGTCGCATTGTGCGGTCTTTTATTGAAGATTCAGTGAGTTTTATGTCTTATGGCGGGCAGCTTGATTTCTTTGATATTGTTAAGAAATATCTTGATAGGCTTTTGGGCGAGGTTCTAGATGAAGCTTTGTTGAAACTTATAAATACATCAGTCCATGGGGTTTCCCAAGCAATGCAGGTTGCTGCAAATATGGCCGTCATGGAACGTGCTTGTGATTTCTTTTTCCGTCATGCTGCACAACTTTCTGGTATTCCCTTGAGAATGGCAGAAAGAGGTAGACGGCAGTTTCCATTAAACAAAGCCCGAGATGCTGCAGAAGATATGTTATCTGGGTTGCTTAAACAGAAGGTTGATGGTTTCATGACTTTGATTGAGAACGTAAACTGGATGACTGATGAACCCATACAGAGTGGAAACGAATATGTAAATGAGGTCATAATCTATTTGGAAACTTTGGTTTCTACTGCTCAGCAGATATTGCCAGCTCAAGTTCTTAGAAGGGTTTTGCAAGATGTTCTTTCTCACATTTCAGAGACTATTGTTGGGGCATTATTTGGAGACTCTGTTAAGAGATTTAATGTAAATGCTATCATGGGGCTTGATGTAGATATTCGGCTGTTGGAATCTTTTGCGGATAATCAAGCTTCTTTATTCACTGAGGGGGATGCAAATCAGTTGAAAACAGCACTTGCTGAGGCAAGGCAGTTGGTTAATTTGCTTTTGAGCAATCACCCTGAGAACTTTTTGAACCCCGTAATTAGGGAGAGAAGCTACAATACATTGGATTATAGGAAGGTTGCCACTATATCAGAGAAGTTGAGGGATCAATCAGACAGACTATTTGGAACTTTTGGGAGCAGGGGTGCCAGGCAGAACCCAAAGAAAAAATCTCTAGATACATTAATAAAAAGGCTCAAGGATGTCAGCTGATTTCGTTCAATGTTGTGCGGCTTAGTCTTGTTCTTTCTTTTTACCTTTGGTATGGCATATTTTCTTCACTCGTACTTATCATTGTTTTTCTTTGCTTCCACAATTTTTTTCTGATTGTGTCCCATACCTGTGAAAATCAATTTTTTTTTTTTGTCTTTATGTACACATATACTTATGCATCAATTTGTTGTATTAATTCATCTAGATATGAAAATGAGCTTGGTTTCTTTGTTGGGATTGCATCCGCCAGTTTCTCAATTGATATTTTCTCTGAGTGTCCGCAGTGTGGTTGCGGATTGGATTGCAATCATGTCAAAGTTAGCCATCTTAGAACCAACCCATTCATTTCCTCAGTTTAGGGATTTTTAAATTTGTATAATTTGTTGGAAGGATCTTTTTTAATGCTATGTGCTTATGGATATTGGATGATGCAATCTATTCTAGGATGGGATAGTATGTGACTTGCTTTATATTTACTGGAAATTGTGCATGTTGGTTCGTCTGAAATGATCCAATGCTTGTCTTTGTGTGTGATTGTGGGGCATAGCAGAGAACCCATGCTTGTGATGAAAACTGACGTATTTCTTTATTGTAATTTTTTTTTGATGTGGCTTTTTCCTTATAAAGTTGACATTGTGAGGGATGATAGTGTAGCAAGAAGCATTTTGATATGCGCTGTTCTTTTTGTGTGGATACTCAATATGGGGAGAGGATTTGCATGTACCTGGTGTGCCCAGAATTCTTTTATAGATACCATGCTATGGTTAGATCAAGTTCCACTGTTCTGTATCTGTTTGAAGTAGATATTTGAGTAGATTCATTTTTTGGTTAAATAGATTAGGTAAAGGGTTACGCAGTAACCTTTTTTGAACATATTAAGCAATTAGCCAGTGAGTCGCATCAAACAATTGCAGAATGCTAATCTTGATACAAGGGAAACCTTGCACAAATCTTTTTGTAACATATCATTTTAAACCAATGCAACACTATGCTAATTTGTTTTGATGGAGAAATCTATTTAAAGCTTGTTTATCATCTGATTTTCAAATTATTGTTGAATGCTAACCTTGATACGAGGAAAACCTCACAGCTAATCATTTTGTAACCTATTCTTTTAATCCTATGTGGACTCTGTTAATCTGTTTTAATGGATACTGCTCTTAGAAAGGCATTTGAGTTTTACACAAGTAAGCGTGATGAAGTTTTTTGAATCTCATCTGATTGGATGCCGAGAAAACTGATCGACTTGCATACCTTCATTTTTGAGATTTGTGGGATTGATATTTTTTCATGCACATGAAGTTCCCTAGAACTGGAAGTAATTTCATGAATCACTTCTGCACTTATTATGTTTGTAATATTCTCAACATGAACATAAACATTCAATTTGATCATCGGTCCCTGAATTTTTAAGTCTCTTCCATCCAATGCTGTTGCAATTTCAGTACCATTTCTCTTGATGCCATCACCAAACATGACAACATTACTGGCCTGACTTAAAGCTAACCATGACTGTTTATTACTGATTTTTTTTAGTTTACTGACTGCTGACTTTGGTTCCAAGGATGCTACAAAATTCCAGATATAGTCTTTATTTAAAAAAAAAAGGAGAATCCACTCCTTATACTATCAGATGTTAATGGACTCATTGTCAATGTTATGAGTCTCTAGAGTTCTTGAAATATATGCTTGAAAATATCTTTGTTGCATCAAGAAACAGAATCAATTCACTCTAACTAATGACGTTGATTAGCCAATGGTTACTGTCCGATGGGAGAGGAAGATAATTAGAATTCAGTTTGACAATGATATAAGCTATAGAGGATTTATTGGCTGTACTTTGAAATTTCTGATATTCTATTTGACTGTGATCATGTGCCCCTCAATTAGAGATTGCAATTAGAAGGTAGATTTTGAAATTTTAAGAGCTTAAATTCTGCAATTTGTTTGGGGCAAGAAGGCTTAATAGGAAGATGTTGGAAGCAACTTGGTGGCTAATTTGAGTCTCAATGACTCTAGCCCCAGCAAAGGCACAAAATTGGATGACTGAATTTATTTTGGTGCAATAACTAAAGTATCTGTATTCTCTCATTGAAACAAAGGATTTTAGCTGGTAAAGAGATGAGGAAAGTACATAGTTGCCTGTTGTTGTGAACAAAGAACTAGAATAAATACCATGTGAGTACCAACTTACCAGTTACCAGCACAGCACCTATAATTCTGAGTGAGATGTTGTGCAAACAACTTTGTTGGGAGATTAGAACTACCATTTTTGTATGTTTGGTTTAGCTTTTTAGAATGATTAGGAAATAATTGGTGCTTGGATGAATTTGATTTATGCACTTTTTTTACCTTTATTTACTAAGTTATTTTGCGTCCTAATAATTTCTTGTCAGAACTCTTACGCATATACATTGGGTGTCTTTTTGAATGTGGGTTTTGTTGACACCTGACTTGCCAAATTTATCAAACCAGAAATGGTGAAGCCACATATGGTTATGTTCTTTCGAAAACCTTAAATACTAAATTTTACTTAAATTTGTCACTTAAGTTTGTATAAACCTTATTTTGTTAATCATATTATATGACAATGCTTGAACACTAAGAGTCGTGTTGCTTGTTCTGCTAATCTGCTTAAAGATTCATCAAAGGAAGAGAACTAATTATTTACATTTCTAGGTTTGGATTATCCTATTTTCAAGAAGTTCAAATTTACGCAATTAAGAACACTCTTTAATTTAATTAGAATAGAGTAACTCACTAATTTTGTCTCGCACGGGGGTTGTTTCCTGCCACGAAATTGTAGGGTGTACATTGGGTGTCTTTTTGAAGGTGGGTTTTGTTGACACTCAAACCAGGTAAAGTCTAGTCACTACCGGTTGTGTTCTTTTGGAAACCCTTAATACTAAATGTTACTTAAAATTGTTACTTACACCTTATTTTGTTAATGATATTATGTGATGATACTTGAATGCTACGAGTCCTGTTGCTTGTTCTGCTAATTTGCTTAAAGATTCATCGAAGGAAAGAAGTAATTACTTACATTTCTAGGTTTGGATTATTCTACTTCAAGAAGTTCAAATTTACACATAAATAGGTTTTAGAGAAGGATGCTTAAGCCAACTGAAACTTTAATGCAAAAATTGCTGTACACTTAGTCCCCACAACCCTACCTACTAATTACTCTCACAGCTCTATTACCATTTCCTCTGAAGATAGTAAACAGAGGACCTATAATATACAGTATTTTCCAAAACCTCAACAATTTAGAATAATTGCCGCTTGCTGTGGTTTCGTTCTGCATTGTCAATCTTCATCTTAACGAATGTCCAATCTCCTGTGACAATAAACCATTAATCAATAATCCATTAAGCACATTATCCGTTTGCTACACTAGAAATTAAGGGTGGTAACAAACAAAACTTGGATCGATTGCTACCTGCTGTTGACTTGAGGTATAATGGAAGGCACTGGTTGATTGCTCCCACATTGAAACTGATTGCTGCTTGGTCTTTTTACTTTGGTTAAATACTTAATCTATATCATTGGATAGGAGACTATTATTCATACCTCAGTAGAGCTTAAAAATAAATATATTGATTTGAAAGTAATACATGTATCACACACCTCGTGTTCTAGATGGAGAGAACCTGGCGCGTTCTCCTTTGACCGAGACCGGCCACTGGAATGGAGTTCAGGTGCTAGGGAGAGCTGGATAAGAAAAATAAAGATAGGCAGTATGTTGGTGTATGCTGAAAATTGGGTAAAAAGTAGAAAATGAAAAGAATATATAGAAGACAGGAAGCAAACCTTACTAAATGACTCTATTGGTAGCTCATTTGAGAAGCTTTTATCTGTTGAAAAATTGCAATCCTATGAAGAAGCAAAACCATGGGAATTAAAGCAACCCAAAGAATCAAATGACGAGACAAAACGACAGAGCACATTCTAGAAGACACTAATGTCTTCTTACTTGAAAATATCTGTGCGAGACCAAATATAGTTCCCACCAATTAATAGCTCTAACATCAGAAACAACTTTTTGGCCAAAACATGATATTCATTCATTTCACCTTTTTAATAAGGCAGCGAGCTCTTAATCTCTCCAGTGGTTCCACTTTCTCCTTTACTGCAGCAACGTGGTTTACTCTGTGCACAAGAATTGCAATCTCTTCAGAAACAAATCATATATACATACCATCGTGGAAAGGGCGTATACTGCATTTCAAAAACAAGTAGAATACTTGCACTTCAAGATACCTTCTAGAGCTTATTGTTTCATTCCGTTGAGTAGGGGTAGATGTAGGTGCCTTTGTTCCCTGAAATGAGTAAACGTTAGCTCCCACCACTGTTAAACCCCGTAAATATCACTTCAGACTATTTAGGGTAGCTAAGCTATCACAGGATGATTCATGATTGTTCTTAATCACTTACATTATTAGAATATCTATGTTTGGTTGTTGCTCTTTCTAATGTCCTAAAATGAAACACCTGAAACCCACGACAGGAAAAAAAAACATTAATTAAAAAGGCTAAGACTCGTGCATGAAACTTGATTGATTTAGTGGCTCGAGGTACTTCTAAAGAGAAAATATAAGGAAAAAGAAACATGGTTACTAATTACTTGAAATTCTGGCACTTGTGGAGTGCTCTTTTTAGGGAGGGGAACCGAAGGAGCCTCAAGAATCTACCAAGTCCAAATGAAATTAAGAAAATATTTAATATGGAACATTCTTATTAGCAAACTCTTTCGAAACTCGTTGGATCCAGAAACTTAGAAGATAAGTATGAAGAAAAGGAAATTAAAATTAAACTAAAAATACCAACTTTTCTATTCAAGGGTCTTGCTTTAAACTTAAATGCATCTGGTTTTGTAGATTCAACAGACTCCAAACTAATCTTGCTCCTGAATGCACAAAACAAACTTAGAGCGCATCAGCCGATTTTCCAGTGATAAAACCTTCGTAAGTGTAATATAAATATCCGAAGCTAATGTAACAACATGAGTGCCTACCTACGTCTTTCTGCCCTCAAAGCTGTTTCCAGATTAGGTTCTCTGGGAATTGTAACTTTGGGTTTAGCAAGTGCTCTGTGAACATCAATGAATCTGGCCTGCCACGTGAATCAAAATTATAAATTGCAAATCACAGTGAAACAGATTCAGTTCATAAATCAGTAAAGACAAATATCCTACATGGAAGAAAATGCTTCTTCCAGCATAGCTTACCGTTTTTGGGGTCTTGTGAGAAAAAAGAGCCTGATGCTTCAAGCACGCAGCCTGCTCAGCAAATTCAATCAAGATTCTTAAGTCTAGAAATCTGTTAAGTACGCATCTATTTGTATTGAATTAATAGCTCTATAACGGCCAAAATAAGAAGGATAAATTTTGTAGGCACCTTGGATAAATAACCATCTTCAAGCTTTTGCCTTTTGGTAGCCTGGGATTCATTCACAGAAGAAACTCTAGAACTCTTCACCTCATCTTTTGAGAACTTCTGAGACCTATATAGTTAGGAAAAATCCAATAAATTAGAAAATGAAAAACTTAACATATTAAGGCAAATCAATCTGACGCCCTGAGAAATAAATTAAAGACACCTGCTAAGCAATCTGTCACATTCAATTTGTGAAGGGAAATTTTGCTTGGCCAACTGACTTGCTGTGGGATTCATGAAATTGAAACGTTCTGATGGAGGTAACCTGGGTAAGGATTTCACTCGATGAATTGATTCTCTTCCTGCAAAATTGATAGTAAAGGATTAAGTAAAAGCAGATGAAAAGAAAGAACGAATAGTTTTTTTTTATTTTTAAACAAATCTTAAAAGCGATATGATACACAATTGTTTGGTAAAATCGGCAAGAGATCAGCAAAAAGCTCAATTGCATTTCAGAAAGGTTACTGATGCTTTTCGTTTTGCCATCATTTAATTTAATTCTCAAAATGAAGCAAAACTTACTATAAAATCAAAATTGCGTTTGATTTAAACAACAAAATGCCAAAAGTTAGCATTTGAAAATAGTGATCGGATAATTCGCTTTACAGTAGCAAACAAACCAATAGCACGGGGTGCTCAGAAAGCAATCTATAACCATTTCCTCTGCTTGTAAAAATTTAAATTAAGAAGAAATTTTAATTCAATTCATTAAAACGCAAAATGACGATCTCAAAAGCATCCAATCCAATAAATAAATAAATAAATAAATGATAATCTTACGCGGCGGAGTAGTATATCCTGCGGTTTCGAACCAGCGTTCTGCTTCTCGAATTTCAAGCTCAGTTTCTTTCCTGGTGAAATCGTAATACTTAGCTGCATCAAACTCATAATCAATGTCGAATTCTTCAGCCAAAAGCGGCTCGAAAAAGAAGTCCTCCATTTCAAAATCCATAATCTCGTCGCCTTTTTTAGAGAAAAATATTCTCTACTATCAATATTTTATGTTATTAATACAGCAAATTCACACGATTCATTTATATGAAGAAAGCTGACACATTCTCTTTGTCCCTATGCGTTTTTTCTCCGAAAACGAGAATTCATTTGTTTGTTTTTTTGTTTGGATTCACAGAAATAAACCATAAGAAAGCATTAATGATAATATGAATAAGATTATTTTACTTTCCTTTGTTGTCTCTGTTTCTGTTAAGCTCAAGAGAAAAAAAAAGAGAGGTCTCTTGATTTCTCTTCCCTCACCCCCTCCTTAATTCTCTCGGAAAGGTAGGAGAGAAAGCTGTAACGAAAATGGCTTCCGATTGTTTATATATATGATTATGAAGTATTAACCTCTCTCTTTAGATTTTCCGGGAAAACGAGGGAGAGAGTAACAGGGAAAGAGAGAAAGTGCGAAAACCCTAATTTTCTGGGTAGGGAAGATGAGAGAAACAATTTTTATCGAAGTGAACGGCGAAAATTACGGTGAATTATACGATCAGACATGCAAGGAAGTAACGAGCGAACAGAACAACAAACAGAGCTGAGCAGAGAGAAATGGACGTTTTTATAGGTTCGGTCATTTTGACTTGGAGCAAGAATTTTGTACTGGCGGGTCCGAGAATCTTCCCATTATACCCCTCAAATTGTAATGATTCCCCAATCCCATCCCGAATTTATGGTGAGCTTTTTTTTTAATTATGAAGCAATAAAAATATGAGAAATGTTTTTTCAAAAAGAAACATACGACATTAGTGAATTAAAATTAAAATAAATATTAAATATAATAATGTATCCATTATACAGTTCATGTTTAACTTAAATAATTCTATTATGCGATCGGAAAAAGACTCTGCGGAATAATTGACTAGACATTTTAACATGTTAGTTTACAGTTTTTTAAATTTTTTATAAAAAATTAATGTATAAAATCAGAATTATTTAATTAGTGTATAAATTCAAAAAAATTAAAATGATGTTCTATTTATAGCAACTAACAGAAAATAAAAACACAGTAGAAAAGCAAGCATTGATGAAAAAGGATATCCTACCTATATTTGTCAACCCCAAGCCATTTGGGTTGGAGTAAAGAGAAAATCAATGACATAAGCTAGCTAATCAATAATGTAAATAATTTTTGAAATTTAAATCATCAAATCAGAGTAAATAAAAAAGACAAAGACACTGTGCAAGTTTGGTAAAATATTATTAGTTGTCATTTTCACACAATCTCCCAATTGTTGGTCAGTCAGTGTATGAACTTCGAAATATAAGAAGTTTCCTTTTCCATTCAATTCCAAAGTGGTGTAGTTATATTCCATGTTCAAAATTTGCCCTTAGCAAAAGACAACTTTTCTTTAACTGCTTATATTAGCTACGTGAAAAGGCATATATACGCTCCTGTGAATTCAAATTCTATCCACCCTAGAGCGCCAAAAGGTTACGAGTTTTGCTAACACTATCTTTTGTTTTGTTTCTTGTCATTTTCCAATTATCTTGTCAATTTCACAAACACCTTTCAGGCATAAATTATAACTTTTGCTTGTGAGCACTAACAGAGGCCAGAAAGATGCAAAAATCTGCTACTCGACTCTATTCATTGGTCTTCTAGTGGCATCTTTGCCATCCTTTTTTTCCTATTCTGTAATTAACAAATTCTACTCTACAGTAGTCCTAAAATAATAATAATAATAATAATAATAATAATGGTATAAATTAATATTTCAAAATTAATATTTTTAATAAAAAAATTAATTTTTTTAAAAACTAAAAACCATACTATTAATAATGTAGGTTAGTGTTGACAAAATGTATCATTTTAAAAAGTAAGTGGTCTATTTTTCATAAAAAAAAAATAATTGGTTTGTGATGGAGACTTTTTTTTTCCGACAAATTAAGCGCAATCAAAATTTAGCTTAAACAAGTGTCAAATAAAATGAAATAATAAATAAAATTCTAATCTAAATCAATGGATAGTAAGATGATATTTATATACATATAAAAAGGTAAGTCCAATGTTATATAAAAATAAATAAATAAAGTTGTTGATAGGAAAGAGAATGGATTGGGTCCCTTTCTTTTATTCTATTTTGAAGGAATGGATTGAGTCCTTTGTCAATTGAAAGTAGAAACAGCATCCCCAAAAACATAAGAATAGTGATGAAGCAAATGTTATGAAAGGAAGGAATCATGTTGCTTCCAGCTTTTTTGGTATATGCTCTTTTTATATCTTATGATTATGAGTTTATTATCTAAACAATCATCTGCAATGACAAGCCAATAATTGTATCTTTATTATTGAGCAAAATTACTATTTAGTACATGAACTTTGACCAATGTTACTGTTTAGTTATTCCTTTTTTGACAAAATAACTCTTACGTCCCTGGTATTTGGTTCTGTTAAATTATTTAGTCATTTTATTTAATTTTTGAATAATATTAGCTAAATTTCAAATATAATATTGAAAAAACAAATCAAATCTCAAGGATGAAATAGTAATATTAGCAAAAATTTAGGAAAAAAATAAGAATATTATTAATATAATATACCTAGAAGATATATTAAAATTTGATGTTATGACTGAATCGTTGAACTCCATCAAAGAGTAGGGATGAGATAGTTATTTTAATATTTTCTCAAAATTCATGACTAAATTGTAATATTAGTTAAATTTTAGGGGTGAGATAGTACTTTTATTTAATACACTGGGTTAGGTTAGATCTTGCACTAGGTATAAGGCCTAAGGCTACTAAAATGGGCCTCAGGCCCAACTAACCTGGCTTTACCATACTTTGACCAGAACCATGGGTAGCCTGGCCCTACTACATCTTGTGTATATTGGGCGGCCCGTTATTCGGTCTAAATTTCAGATTTCAGCACAGTGAGTTATAAATAAGTCGAGCCGTTCACAAGCATATTGATAAAAACTTGACTCAAGTTCAGTTTGATAAGCAAATGAGCAGAACTCAAATTGAAAATTTAGGCTCGTTTACTTAATGAGCATAGTTCGATTGCTTTTTTTTTTTAATTGTTCAAATTTTGGAGTTTTGTTGGGACTGATCCAAAACCGATTTAAATTATACTTTTTAACAGCGAGACGAATCTTATAGCATAATAACTGCATATGCTAACACTCGAAATGAGACATGTTTAAGCAAATCCAGAATTAAGGTCTCCTCATCCATCATTGTGAGATTAAAGAATTTTGAAATCAATTTTATATGTCAACATTTTTGTGGAACATGGGTGGATTGCTTATATTCATCAGTATAAAATTTTAACAATATAAATGCAAATATGAAAAAAATTGAAAGTCAGATTATTATTAAATTCATTTCAATATATTTTTGCATTATTACGATATCAAAACGTAAAATTCAATATTCCCCCCACAAAAATTGCAACATAACCCCAAAAAAAAAAAAGAGTAGAGTGAAGAAACCACCTTTTCATCCTTTTAAAATCTTGAACAAAACTAAAACAGGAGACAAAACTTTTCTTTTTTTTTTTTTTTAATTTCCTTTCAGACCATGGGGAATATTTTCGTCTTTTTATAGGAAAAAAAAAAACCTTGTATTTGACTAATAAATAATAATACACTGACCCTCCCCTCACCTAATAATAATAAAAATCCAAAAAGAAATCCAATCTTCCCTCCCTCTGCTTCCAACGAACGGCTCTAAACTCACCATCCTTACCTTTTTCTCCTTCTCTTTTAACCAACCCAACCATCTACAAGCTTCAGCTGACGAACAATCTCAGACCACTATTCTCAGTGGGTCCATCAGATGACCCGGACCCGAATTGAATCCACTGAAAAGGAAAAACCGCGCCAGAAACCTGCCGGAGCTACCGGAATGAGACTCATTGTGCCACTTCAAGGTGTCGTCCAAGGTAGAGGAGGCCTGATATTCGGTTCTCTAATTCCTTGTGCGCTTTTCTACTTTTTCCAGCTCTATCTTAAGCGACATCGTTCTCCTAACTCCTCCTCGAACCCTCCGTCCCCTTCTTCTTCATCTCCTAACCTTGCGGAATTACCGAGGACTTCTTCGCGGTCAAATTTGTCGAGTCGAGGTTCGATTGGACGGGTTCGGGTTTCTAACCGGGCGATGTCCATTGCCAAACCTAATGATTCACCGTATTATATTGGATTGGATAGGGTTTTGGAGGATCCGTATGATAGAATGAATAATCCGGATGGTGTTATTCAGCTTGGATTATCTGAAAATAGAGTGAGTATTGGTCATTTCTTCAATTCTTTTAAAATTTTTTGGCATTTTAGTTTTGTTAATCTTCTGTTTTTATGGTCTCAGTTGTGTTTAGATTTGATTGAGAAATGGATGGCGGAGAATGTGACGAATTCAATAATGGGAAGTGGCAGTGGAGATCTCAATATTAATGGCATCGCGACTTACCAGCCATTTGATGGATTGATGGAGTTGAAAATGGTAAGATAAAGACCTCCTTTAGTAATTTATAATTCTGAACTTCAGTTTAGCTTTTCTTATTCTGTGAATGCGTGAGCTATAGAGCAGTTGCTACCATGATAATATGTAATTCAAATTAAATTTAAAGTCTACCAGTAACTTTGATATTCAAAATACAGTGTTAAATCTGAAGATAATTGCTAATTTTTTAATTAATGATGCGGAAAAACAAATTTGGATACTGGATACTTCCTGAACAAAATCATAATTTTCATCTAAAATGGAAAAGTTCTCTAATTGGTATCTTCAAGCGGTGGACATTAGAAGAGGATGGGATGGTGGGGTGGGGTGGTGTTATTGCATTCACCATTACATGATGTCTAGATTAAGATGATAGTAAGTGACATTTCATGAGAAAGCTTGAATTCAATTGCAGAATCTCTAGTGGATCCTGCACCATTACCACATTAAGTTACTAATTATTAAAGATTCATATCTTAGGGGAAATTCTACTATGATTCTAATAGCAGATTCTGGTGACTCTTGTCTGTTTGAGCTATAATAGTGAATGTTTCAAAGAAACATGTTCACTTAGTGAGTGGTGTCATGACATGGATACCATATGTGCTCTTTACAGTTTCTTAAATATTAGAGGTTTGAAGTGGTAAAAGGAGATGTATCATACGCTGCAGAGTCCATTAAAGAGGTTTCTTTTGTTTTTATATAGGGATCTACTGCACTCACTCTTTGGTGTTCTCATTTGACTTGATAGTTAAATGCATTGTTGGTAGGGAAGTTGATTTCTTTCTTTCTAGGAAAGTGAAATGTATTGCCTTGATCTCTTCTAGGTTTCTTAAGATCTGAATTTTCTATCTGGCTTTTTGTTTGTTTATCATTTTGATGAAATAAAACCTTCTTGTTCTGTATGTACTATGTACACATTTTCATGCCCCAACAATTGGCTAGTAAAAAACCTCTATGCTATTGTGTTATTTATACTCATTTTATTCGCTGTGTACTTCAAAGGCTATGGCACATTTCATGTCAAAGTTCATGGGAAGAGAAGGGTTGTTTGATCCATCCCAGATAGTTTTGACTGCTGGTGCAACTGCCGCAATTGATATTCTATGCTTCTGCTTGGCAGACCAAGGAAATGCATTTCTTATTCCCACACCATATTACCCTGGGTATTTATTTTTCTTAGAAGACTTACTCTTTCCCTACCAAATGAGGAGCTGCTTAATGCATTTAGGTTTTCATTTAGAATCCAATTATTGAAGTTAATTGAGAAAATATTATGCAGATTTGATAGAGATGTTAGATGGCGGGCAGGAGTAGAGCTAATACCCGTTCACTGTCGCAGCACCGACAATTTCCAATTAAGTGTTAGTGCCTTTGAACAAGCATACAATCAGGCTAGAAAACGAGGATTAAAGGTTCGTGGAATATTGATTTCTAATCCTTCTAATCCTGTTGGCACTATATTGCCAAGGGAAACACTGTGTGATTTACTTGACTTTGCTCAAGAGAAAAATATCCACATTATTTGTGATGAAATATTTGCGGGGTCTGTGTATGGGAATGATGAATTTGTAAGCATCGCACAAATTCTTGAGGAAGAAGAATTTGACAAGAACAGGGTTCATATAATATATGGGCTCTCCAAAGATCTCTCTCTTCCAGGATTTAGAGTTGGGGTTATATATTCCTACAATTCCAGTATTTTGACAGCTGCTAAAAGGCTAACTAGGTTTTCTTCTATTTCTGCTCCCAGCCAGAGGCTGCTAGTTTCAATGCTTTCAGATGTGAGATTTATTGAGGAATATCTTGAGACCAATAGAAGGATGATACGAAAAATTTATAAATTATTTGTTGAAGGTTTCCAGAAATTGGGAATCAAGTGGATAGAAAGTAGTGCTGGCATGTACTGCTGGGCTAATATGGGTGAACTAATGCCCTCTTACAGTGAGAAAGGGGAACTTGACTTGTGGGAGAAGCTATTGAATATAGCTAAGATCAATGTAAGTCCTGGTTCAGCATGTCACTGCATAGAGCCAGGATGGTTCCGGTGTTGTTTTACTACACTAACTGAAGAAGATATTCCTGTAGTCATGGAACGGATCCGTAGAGTTGCAGAAACTTGTAAATCTCCTGGTTGAAATGTTTCAAAATTTGGAGAGTGGACCTTTTTCTTTTCAATTTTTTCAGTATCAGATTGCTTATAGCATCACTTTTTGACAATCTTTACATGGAAATGTTCAGCTGTTGAGTTAATGACAATCTTTACTTAGAATTCAAGTGTTCAACTCACAGATACATTCTGAAAATAAAAAAAAAAAATTGCTCACATCACTAGAAATCAAAGGCTAAACCAATTATTTTGAAAAACAAGATTGAATTATATCAGTTTCAGTCTTAAAAGATGGTGCCTCTTCCTCTGAGATCCTTCAATCATTTTCATGCCAGTGCCAAAGATGCAGCAGCTGAAAGCTTTCTTGTTGAAAAATTCCTGTCACAGGTGCAATCAAGCTAGAGTTAGTTTTGTTTTTTAATATTGTATAGAAGATAGCAGATTATTAATAACATGATTTGTTTAGTTTCAGGATGTTGCTATGCGGAGATGTCTTGATATGTGTTTGCTTTCTTTTTTCGATAGCTTTTTCCTCAGTTTCTCTTCTGTAGCCTAACATTTGCTGGTGGTATTAAGATTTAATAACAGGGGAAAGAAATCAGGATCTGGAGATATACCATCGACAGATTCTGCGTTCCCATTTGTATAGCTTTTCTCTGGTAACTCCTCCTTCGGCTCATCATTATTAATTCTCCGAGTGTTGGTGTTTTCTTTGTCATGGTGTTACAATCACTTCCATAATGAAAACTGCTGGCTGTTAGATCCGATGGAGAAAAATAGCCCTTTCTGGAGCAGGCATGCTTCCCAAGAAAACCAGAACGAGGTGAATATAAGGGAAATAGACACTCTAAGAAAGAAGCCCCTGCAAGGCTTGAAATGCCAGTAGCATAGCTGCTAGTGGTGCTGTCAGTTTCAGACACAGGCGAAGTAGCAATTTCTAACTCATCGTTGATATCAACTGATGAGGAAGTCTTAAGCACTGGAACAGCAGAAGAAACAGTTACCGATGATATGAGGCAATTTGCCAAGAGAGAGGGCTCAAAGCTGACTGAATCATCTGTTGCGAAACTAAATGATTCAATATCTGTATCAAATATTCCTTCTTTATATCTGTAATTGACATAGCCACAGCTTTCCCCGTTATTGGACTTGTGATCATTATTTTGACTGCAAGAGTACATGGGAGGAGGGGATGGTGAAGCAAGTTTTGGCTGCGGCGGTGGTGGGTCTGAGAAACAGGGTAGTGGCTTTCCAGGCTTTTCCTCCCAGTCAAAGGGCACTGAGGCAATAAGCTTGACTGGAGAAGGCAGAGCCAGGGTAGTAACTGGAGAAACCACAGGTTGCCAATTCTTTTTGGCTATACCTGGCTTTTCCTCCCACAGAAATGGAACTGATGGTGGTTGCCTAATGTACTTTCTATTAGAAGGTCCAATGGCTTCATTATCTGCCATTTTGGGAACGGGATCCAGAAGCTGTGATCTTTTAATTCTCAAACCGATCCTCTCCCTAGATATATGAAGGGTGCAGTGTGAAGTGCTATCCGTGCCATTTTCTTTTCGCAAGAATATATTTTAGGCCTACCTGCTCTCCCAACTGTCTAGTGGATTCAGTTGCCTGATCCGCTGATGATACAATATGTATAACAGTTTGGACACGTGTTAATAAGTTCAAATTGGGTACGTCTAGTAAAAAGCCGAGTCTAGTGTTTATACATTTTTCAGCTTTTTTTTTTTTTTTCTTTCTTTTGTTATAGGATTTCAATATAGAGTTTCTATAATTTTTTCTGTTATGAATTATAATTTTATTTATATTTTAGATCTACCCCTATATTTCTTTTCAGTTTTTTTAAAATGGTGGGTTCCTAGACATGACTAATTTGGCTCGCTTGGTCCGTCGGTTTCGGCCCGGCGATTAACTAACCTGACTCATCAACCGTTCGAACTAGACTCGTTAAGGGACAGTTCGGTTAAGGTTCAAGTTATTTTTGAATTGTGAACCATATTAAACTCTAGTCGTCCGGAAGTCGTCGACGAACCATCCGAACTGCAGTTAACTATTTTTTTAAAAAAAAATAATAACTGGCCGAATTGCCGACGGCCTGCCAGTTAACCGCGAACCGGTTAAGGTTCAACGTTTTCTCTAACTTTAACCCGGTGGCTGAGGCCCATAACCGGCCCAGCCCCGTATATCTCAAACTCAGTTCTGCCAATGTCACGTGCAACAAATTGGATTAGGCCATAAAACCATGGGCTCTAACTCATCGCGTAGATGTTATTGGGCCTCCAAATACATGGTCGGTTATGCTTTCCCTTATCCTTAGAAAGAAAGTAAAAAGGTAATGCAAATATCTAATCTTGGAATAAATACAAGTAGAAAATCTCGATTGCTTTCGCAAGGAGAAAAGAAATTAGAATCAGAAAAATATGATCAAGATTTCTCATATGAACAACGATAGTCAATAAAAGAAACGGAATGGAGTCGGACAACAGCAGCATGGATTCGCGACTCTGTTCTAATGGTTGCGGTTTTCATGGACCTCTGAAAAATCACAATCTTTGCTCCAAGTGCTTCGAAGAACACGAAAAGGCAGCCGTAGCAAAACCAACGGAGGAACCGCTAAATCCGTCGTCTTCGCCACCGAAGAACCAGAGCTCTCCCCTCAAGTTCACGAATTCAAGCCCTCGGTTTTCTTTCTCTTCCAATTCTACTACTACTTTTTCCGGATTTGGTTCTTCTTTTGGTCCCTCCCTCAGGCCGTCCAATCTTGATTCTAGTTCTCTTTTTGGTGTTTCCTCGAAAACCAAGCGGTTTTCTTTTGCTGGTAATAAAACTTCTGTCGATTCTAATCGTAGGATTAGTGTTAATACTTTCTCATTTGGTGCTTCGAACCCAAAAAAAACCGTAAAAAATAGGTGCATCATATGCAAGAAGCGGGTCGGATTAACGGGCTTTGAATGTCGATGTGGTAATTTGTTTTGTGGAAAACACCGGTACCCGGAAGAACATTCATGCAACTTTGATTATAAAAAGTTCGGCCGTGATCTTTTGCTCAAACAAAATCCGGTTTGCAAGGCTGATAAATTGCGAGACTAGACTGATTTTTTGTGGAAATTAGGTTTATCTAGAAATTGATGCGATCCGTGTTATTAAGGGATTGTTCTACACTTTTGCTTCGTCTTGTTCATCTTCTTTCTGCAGGTGGCGATTGGTTGGCTTTGGTTGGACCTGGCGATTATATGGCGTAATTCCTTGGTAAGTGCTTAAATTTGAAATTTGCAGGTGAGAAAAACGATTGGGTCGCATCAATTCTTGGATAAATAGAGTGGATCAAGTTGGCTTTTTCCCTTTTGCTTCTTGTTTTTTTTCCCCTCTTTTGGTTTTCTAGGTTTTAGGTTTTTTTATGGATTTCTTTCTTTGATTAATTAGAATTTCGAACAGCTAGCTGGAAAGGATGACCAGTTTATAGAGTACTGTAGATTGTCCTTATTGTAATTGTTCCATTTAAAAGGTTTTGGGGATTGTTTGCTGTGATTCTTGTGAAAATATTAGCAACTTACCTTCATTTTGAAGGTATTTGTTGCCTAAACAAACATTAATGTAGTTTCTTCCTTTTGGTATGTTAACTGAAAAACTAATGCTGTAGCACACAAAATTAGCTAAGAAAGGGCTCTTTTGTCCTCCCTCAAAACAGAATAGCACAATTGATTTTTTTTTTACGAATGTTTTAACAGCTTAATGTAATATTTCTGTCAAAAGAAATGGAAAAAAAATCCAAAATATGTGTTCTTGCTTCATATTTTATAGTAGCACTTGGAATGAGGGGAAAAAAAAAGAGTTTGAAATTGGTAGTTTACTACTTATGCAGACTACAACAATTAACATAAGTGGGTTGAGTTGAGAGACAATTTTTGTTTTTTTTTTACCATATATGTCAACTGAAAGAAACTCTGCAATTTACCAACTGATAATCATATAATAAGATGAAATTAGTGAAAAGGAATTGTTGCTGCAAAGTAAACAAAAGTGGACTTCATAATTTATGGGGCTGTTTGGTTCAGTTGGATTCATCTGATAGAGGATGGAATTCCAACATTCAACCTTTATTATTTAGCGTTTGGTAGATATTATATTCTGTAGTTGATAATGGATAAAAGTCTAAATCCGCTGCTGATTCTTTCAGCTCGGTGTAATAGCTTTTCCTAAATAGTTGCATACTTTTCATAAAAAAAAAAAAAGTGATCCTGTAATTAACATTTTCTACACTAAAAAATAATTATTGGATCAGAAACACTTTCACCCACTCAATGCATTATTTTGATGAAGATGACGATTAAGTTGCGTATTGATTAACATTGCAATTTTGTTTACAAATTACAAGGTACTCTTTTGTCTTTTCTATCTTTTTATGATTGCTACAACCATAATTGAGTTGTAAAGAATTCTCAAGCAAAGCGGCGGGTTGGATAAATATTGAATTAATTATGTTTTATGTTGTGATATTATTTCCTTTTCATGGTGGGATTTTTATTTTTTTTTAAAAGAGGTTCATGCTTGGGATTTGTCAAGTAAAATTTATTAGTTGCAAACGTGTATAATTTAATTTGTTCATATTATTCAATAACAAAATGAACCCATTTTGTCTACCAATTAAGACCAACGAAGAGAAAGGAAAATTGATTTTTGGTATTTCCATTTTTGTGTTGTTTAATTTACCTGGTTGTTTAGTGCTGCAAAAGCAAGCAAGAAGAAGTGTTAATAATATTTCTATGGAGAGAAACTATTCTATAAATTGATTGCAGTTAAGTACTTTCTTTTTACACAATAAGAGCGAATGCTGTTTTGAATAATAGTCACTTTGCATTTTGGCTTTCTACATTTAAGTTCACTACCTGCTTATCCATTTTGAAACTCAGTATTTAGTTGGAAAAAGAAAAAAGAAAAGACAAATTGTAAATTATCAGCATTAAAGAACAGAGGAAATCAGAACAAATAGCTTGTAATGGTTAATTGATAGTTCCTAAATTAGCAACAACCCACATTAGCAAATGTGCATAGTTACTGGAGCATACATTAAATACATGATAATGGTGGTGCCTATACGGTCAAAAGTGGTTATCGAGTATTAACTGAAGGTCTCATTGCTAATAGTTCAGTTCTTGCAGTTCCATGGTCCTGGCTTTGGAAAATTAATGTTCCTAAAAAGGTATTAAATTTCCTTTGGCGATGTTGTCGGGGTTTTGTCTTTTTTGAACTCAATACTGAGACAATTTTTCATGTTTTGTTTGGATTTGTTTTTGCTCGTGAGGTTTGGTTTTGGAGTGTTCTGCCATTGGACTTGAATTTGCAATCTTCACATGGGTGGCTTCTTCATATGTCGAATTGGTCTTCAGGGCAGCAACAACTGGGGATGGTTTTATGTGGGAAATATGGAGATATAGAAACGAGCTGGACTGAAATGGTAAACAGGTGACGCCGGATGTGGTTGTGGTTACGGCTAAGCGGTTGTTGGAAGATTGGGTTTGTACAGCGGCGCTGAGGAGTGCTGGTCGAAGTTGCGTCCCATTGGTGCAACAAAATCAGTGCTGGGCAGAACTAGCTTAATGTTGATACATGCTTTCACGCTGTGGTGGTAAGGCAGGTGCAGGCTGGGTACTTCGGGACCATTTGGGAGGTTGTTTGGGGTGTGGCTTTGGCTGTACTGGGTTGGTAAGTTCGCTGGTGTTAGCTGAAGCGGTTGGAATGCGGGAGGCGTTAAGTTGGCTGAAAATATGGATGAGAGTAGGGTTGTTATTGTTGAAACGGATTGCTTGGGCCTATGCCATTACAAGTAATTCAACTGGAATAGTTTTAGACATCAAATGTTTATTGGATCTTTTTAGAACAATATCTTTTTGCTATGTTAGAGGGTCAGCAAATTTGGTAGCTCGTGTTAGTAAAAGCTTATAGGTTAACTGGGAGAAGATTCTTCCAATTTCATGGAATCTGGTTGTCCGTAATTTGGCGATCGAATATTATATCAATATATTCTAAAATTAAAAGAAATATATTAGAGGTGGCCATGGACCGGACCGGGCACAGTGTGAAGGGTAGATGAAACGGAATCAGCCCGCCGGGCCGTTGAACTGCCTGTTCGACGGCGAACTGGTTAACCGGCGACTCGGGGCGGTTAACTGGTGGTTCGTTCAAATTTTTTTAAAAATTAGCGGTTAATCGGCGGTTTAATTAGACGGTTTGACAATGGTTCATTGTTCATAACATTTACGGTTTGAGAATACGTTGAACTTGAACCGGCCCATCGACCGATCGGTTCTGGTTCTATGACGGGCCGGTACGGGCTTTTGGCGGGCTGGATCAGACGGGCCGAACGGGCCAACTCCGCCCATTGCCATGTCTAGGGCTGTAAAAGAACCAAACAGTTCGAGGTTCATTCGGCGTTCGATTCGGAAAAGATTCGATTCGATTCGTATTCGAAATTTAAACGAATCGAATTCGAGCCGAATTTTCAAGTTCGAATATTTCACGAACCGAACTCGAATCGAATATAACTATTCGCGAACTGTTTTTCAAACACCCTCAAAACGGCGTCGTTTTATATATACATATAAAACGACGCCGTTTTGAGGGTGTTTGAAAAACAATTCATCGGTTAAACGAACTATAATTCGAATATTTGAGTCGAATACTGTAATCGAATAATAATCGAATTGTTCGCGAATATTCTCAAATAGTTGTCGAATCGAATTCGAACTTGTGATTGATGTTCGAATCGAATACGAATCCGAATTTGAACATCACGAATACCTAAACGAACTCGAATCGAACCTATTACTGTTCGGTTCGATTCGGTTCGTTTACAGCCCTATCAATATATGACTCATCATATATAAGGTTATATAGTTCATATACCCAAATATATGGGTCATATGATATAATTGTTTTGTGTCTTCAATTTTTTTTATTTTTTTTAAATACTAAAAAAGATATAAAAGTAAAAATCTAAGAATGTTCTATTTAATTAATTTTAAAAATATTGTGCTATTTATTAAAGAAAAATTTTAAAATGTATTATTTGTTACTATTTCCAAAAAATAAATGTTTTTGCAATGAATGAATAAAATATAAAGAAAATTGAACGGCTTGATATGTTTTAGGATAAAATTGAACGGCTAAAGTTTTTTCTTTGTTTTTTGAGGAAAAAGTGGCTAAAGTTAAAATGAAGAGGAGAAATTTGTAATTCCTAGTGGATTCATTCTATCACTCAAACTATATATGCACTAAATGTTACTATATCTTAATCTTAAAATTCTCTTACATAATATTTTAATTTTCCATTTCTCACACCACCTTAACTCTGTTTAATTTCAAGATTAAAATAGTTAGAATAGGAAACTAAAAGGTCGACATTGAATAATTTAAAGATTAATTAAAATGTAATAAAAAAAATAAGTCTAATTTAAAAGTGTTGAATTTACCATTAAAAGTAACTTAACGCACATACTAAATTTAAAACTTTCCTTAAAAACTAATGAAGATTTAATATAAAAATCCAAAATCTATAATATAAAACTTAAATTAAAAAATTAAAAAAAGGGTAAACAACATTAACAGCACTGGACAGCCTACCCAACTAAATTAAACAAAAAAGGAAGAAGAGGTTGAAAAAATAGAGCAAATGGATAATGAATTGGATATGATTGCTTACCATTACAATGGGTAGCCCATTTAATACAGCCGAAACTAAATATCAGAGCCGCCGGCCACTCCCCAACCCAACCAGCAACCGTCCACAATGGCTTTTCTTGATTGTCAGAATTTTGGTAACAGAAAAACGTTACCATGGTCTGTCAGCTCATCCACCCACAGAGTTTTCATCAAACTAAATCAAATGGCTTGAATTATAAATTAAAATTATTCTTAAATTTGATAATCAGCTGCTTAACCGGCTAACTTCAGGTCTCTCGATATTATGACGGACACGTGTCCTGTTTCATCGATCCGCCAAACCCTCGCTAAAATCCATGGCTTTGTTTGTCGTCTCCCCCAATCCCTCTCTCCATTAACAAAGTCCATTTCGCTTTCTGTAATATCCACTTTTTCTCTCAACTTGTGTTCCTTTTCTTTTCTTTTCTTTTCTTTCTCACTATTACCACTCCATTTGATCTGCTCTCTTTCTTTCACCGAATATAAATATAGCTTCTTTCTTTAGTTTCAGTAATGGAAGCGGTGAAGATTTGATTATATGGTCTTGAATATCTCTGGTAAGGGTTCAATATGTTACTGCTGACTTGGGCTTTCAATGGCAAGTAATGTTTGAGCCTTTCATGGTAATTCATTTCCGCTCTTTAATTTGGTTCAGCTAAAGAAAAAAGGAGAAATACCCAACAAAACCCTCTTCCTAACCATCTCTGATTCATTATACTCTGCCACTGATCTCTTTGTTACTAATATTTCATTTTATAATTTTTATTTTTATTTACTGATTAGTAGTTGAAACTTCCAGATTCTGGGGTTTGAGTTTAGTTCTTCAGTGATCTTTTTTTCGGAGACTAATTATAAGTTACTATTAGAGCTAAGAAGGAATTGGAGTTGGTTAATTTTGACTGATTGAAACAATAGCAGAAGTACTAGTTAGATTAGTTGATAGAAAATTGGGAATAGAAAAGCGGCAAAAATGAGTCTTGGTGCGGCCGAGAATGATTCGGCATCAGAAATTCATCTACCAGCAGAGATAGATTGGCATATGTTAGACAAATCCAAGTTTTTCTTTCTTGGAGCTGCTCTATTTTCTGGGGTATCAGCAGCACTTTACCCTGTGGTTGTTTTAAAGACTAGGCTACAGGTTTCTGCAACTCAAATGTCATCTGTAAAATTGTCATTTTCAATTATGCACCATGAAGGTGTTAGAGGTTTTTATCGGGGTTTTGGTACTTCTTTGATGGGAACCATACCTGCAAGAGCTTTTTACATGACTGCACTTGAGGTCACTAAAAGTAGTGTTGGTTCTGCAACTGTTAGATTAGGTTTTTCTGATACTACAGCTACTGCTATTGCTAATGCTGCTGCTGGTTTAAGTTCTGCTATGGCTGCTCAACTTGTTTGGACCCCAATTGATGTTGTTAGCCAAAGGCTTATGGTTCAAGGTTGCCCCAATAGCAATACCAGTGCTGGATTAGATTCCTGTAGATATAGGAATGGGATTGATGCATTTCGAAAGATTTTGGGCGCTGATGGTCCGAGAGGACTTTACAGAGGATTTGGGATATCCATATTGACATATGCCCCATCTAATGCAGTTTGGTGGGCATCTTATTCTGTAGCACAGAGGCTTGTTTGGGGCGGGATTGGTTGTTCTGCATATAAGAAAGATGAGAACTTTGTAAATGCTGGTGGTGGTGGCCGCGGTGGGTGTGGTTATAGGCCTGATTCAAAGGCAATGGTGGCTGTGCAAGGTTTATGTGCAGCTATGGCTAGTGGGGTTTCAGCCATGATTACAATGCCACTAGACACAATTAAAACAAGAATGCAGGTTTTAGATGCAGATCAAAATGGAAGAAGGCAACCCTTAACTGTAATGGAAACAGTTAAGAATCTTGTTAAGGAAGGTGGATTTGCAGCTTGTTATAGAGGGTTAGGACCAAGATGGATTTCAATGTCTATGTCTGCTACAACTATGATCACAACTTATGAATTCTTGAAAAGGTTGTCTGCTAAGAGCAGAGAGAGCTTTTAGCAGAAAACAACAAATAAATGGTAGTCTGAATCAGAAATGTCGTACCAATGTAAATTCTGTCATTGGGTTTTTTTTTTTATCTTTTTTTTTTTGGCTTTTAAATGTAGGGAAAACGGAAATCATTGAAAAAATCTATCAACACCTGTATAGTTACTAAAAGCAAAGCCTTTTACTTCATTTCCCTTTTATCTATTCTAAATAATCTTAGCTATGTTTATGCTTTGCACTTTGCACACCAGTTCTTTAACCTGTTAGGATAAATGTAGATTGTTAGTTGAGAATTGCTAAATCTCACCTGATGATGTCGGACATATTTGTTTAATATCTCTTTAAATTGCATGTTGCATGGGACATTATTAGATATAAGGTGGGGCATTTCTCTTAAATGAAGTAAAACCGGCTACGGGTATGTACTAAAGGTCAAATGGCCTTTTTCTCAAGATTCAACTTAATGGAAATTTTATTTAATTAATATAATTAGAGTGTAATTGACTTTGAAGGATGCCAAGAGACAAGAAAAAACCGGTGGAGGTAGTTGATGAATCTTCGTTTTTATAAAACTCGAAAACTACTAGTGATTGCCTTTTTATTATTATTATCATTATTATTATTATGGCACAGCGTATCCATTAATTACAGCAGCTGGATTTATTATAGTACTTAAATACGAGGTTGCTTAAAGGCAAACAATTAGTAAATAAGTCCAAAATTGAGTATTAACGAGGTTGAAAAACATTGGCGCCAAGGTGCAGACAGCATCAGAAGAAGAGGTGTGGGAGAAACAATGGTTCTTTGACTGGTTAAAACATTGGGCTGATAGTAGAAGAAAAAGAAACCCATTTGCGAAATTTATAAATAAAAAAAAAAAAAACAATGGATCATCCTGCTTTTGCCATTATTACGAGTTTATATGGAAAATTCATCATCAATACGGCAGCTGAGTGGGCGACTTACGAAAAATACAGAGGCCTCTCGCGGTGGATATTTATCCTGACAGAATCCTAAACAAGACAAAGTTACTACCTCTTCCTCCGATAAAAACATGTAGCTAAACGTGGCAAATTGACACTAACATTTGAGGACAACTATCAAGGCCCGGAAATCTGAGTTCGTCCCAAATTTTGGAAGCTCCTTTTGTCAATTTTCTAATTCTCTTTTTTTGTTCTTGGAAGAAATGAACGGGACTATCCTATATTTTCACCTTAAATTTTGGGGGAATCACTTATTTCACCTTATGCTTCGCGTTTTATCAATATCACTTTATTATCCTGAATTCAAACTGTTGGCGAAAATTGAATGAGGACAACAAATCTAACAACCTCTTTGATATTTTTCCACACGTCAGATGCCACTTGGACGATGCTGGTTCCGACAACCTCTTTGATATTTTTCCACACGTCAGATGCCACTTGGACGAACGCTGGGTTCCGACACTAATGTCGATATTCCAAAAAAATAAAACAAAAAATACCTATATTCTCTTTCCCTCTTCTTCTCTTTCTTGAGTTCCCTCTCCTTCATGGCTGCTATCACCGTGACCACCACCGCCGGAATCAACCATCACCGCCACCACTAAACATACCTTAAACTTGCTGAATTTCATATTCAAACACACATTCAGAACCATCACTTCAACTAACAACAAATCCATAATCATCTTAAACATATCACAAACCAAATCACCGGAAAAACAGAAAATCCAAACGGACTTCGCTGAAAAGTTGAGTTCGGAAAAATGTCAACAAAGCAAGATAATGTATATATGAAAATGAAGCTGAGGAAGAGGGGATTTCGAAAATACCACTGGTTACAGACAGTAGCCGGAGGAGCTCGAAAAGTTCACCGGGAAGTTTGAACGCCGGCGGATTTTTTGTTCCAGCCACAGATTGGCTAGACCAAGAACACCGGACGGAAGCTGGGATGATATGGAGTTGAAAGGTGGTCTCAGATCCCTCGTCGGAGTAGCCTAACGCCGGTGATGGCGATTCGAAGACTCTGCCTCTCTTATATTTGTTCTCTCTCTCTCTCTCTCTATTTCTCTCTATTTCTGCTGATCGGAAGGAAGGAAGGAGGTGGACAGATTAGAGGTGGTGGTGATGGTTGATTCCGGCGGTGACCTGAAACTTTTTGTTAAAGATGCGCATCGCCGCCGGTGATGGCTGTTTGAACTTCCTTCCTACCTCTTTCCCTTCTTCATTTTTGTTTTCACCACACCATAACCGCAGCAACAACAGCAAAGGCTGCCGCCACTACCATCATCGCCGCCGTCTCTCAGCACCATCACCGGCCTGAACCTTTCTTCTTCTTTTCCTTTTGTCAGTGACTCTGAGAAGAGAAGAAGAAAAGGAGGGAAAGAAAAAGAAGATGGTGGTTTTAGTTTTTTTTTTTTTTTTTGGAATATTAAAATCCCACTTAAGCATCTGATGTGTTGAAAAATATCAAAAAGGTCCTTAAATTTGTTGTTCTCGTTCAATTTCCGCTAGTAATTTGAATTCAGGGTGACGTTGACAATAAAAACTAAGTTCAGAGTGATATTTGTAAAATGCAAAGTATAGGGAGAGATCGGTGATTCCTGCAAAGTTCAGGGTGAAAACATGGAATAGGCCAAATGAATGGAAAAAAAAAAACGAAAATATTTACTAATTTTTTTGACAAGTCTCCAGCAGTTCTTCCTGTTATTTCCTTCGTGCACGACCGCATCCAAACGTAAACATCCATTTCTCCTAAAATTGTTTCAATCATTCGCCAGTGATTTTAAAAAGGTCATGTTTTTGAAACTGACGGTAACATCTCAAGACAAATATCTCAATCAGAATACATTAGTTGAAGACGGAAACCAGCAACTTCCGACAACAGTAATACGCTAATCAAACAAATCAGCGCTTTGGTTTGGATATTGCAGAGCAGATGGTGGATCATGACGTGACACCACTATTCGACAATACCTAAACCATTTGACCTCTTTGCATTCATTCATTTGATGAGCAATGCTTTGTGCTTTCCAACCACCCTTATCAAAAATAAATGATGTAATTCGGTAAATCTTTTGTCCTGCACATACTGTATTGCTGATTTCTCTGATGGGGTTAGGTGGCACCAACTCCCTCAACACCAATTGAAATAAGCGCCGTTTTTGGCACGATTACCATTTACCAGACCATGCAGCTTGCTCAATGCCTGGAAGCACTGGAATCAAATATTTTTATACTACTTCGTACATTAATAACTGCATAGTGAAAGAATCAGTGGTGTGATTAGTGATTATATAGCAGCCGTCTTCAAAACCTGCCAAACTGGGATGATTCTCTATGAGCAATTTAATGGTCTCCATTTAAGCATGACTTCCATAGTTCCCCAACCTTTTTTTTTTTTTTTTTTGCATTTGCACCTGATGTACTGTGCAAGCTGTCTTTCGCGCATAAAGCTCCGACTAATCTAAATGCGCTGAATTAAAGACACCTCGAAAAATGGACTTGTTAATTGGTTGAAAATGTATTCCAAGATACATTTTAACCAACTGCTAATCTGCTGCTTCTTTTAGCAAACCTTCATTTCAATTCCAGTCCTCTTTCAGCTTAAGCAGCCATTGATTTATGTCCACACAACTATAAGGTAATGAAAAGCAGGTGCTTCATCAAGTGCCAGACAATTGGCATTTCATATCGCAAGCAAGCCTATCCCAATCCAAGTTTATAAATAATTCTAACTTTTATCACAAATAAACAGCACATTTGCAACCTACACTACACATACAATTCTAATAGATTTACCTAGAGCAAAGAACCATGACTACCAACCAACCTGACCTACTACACAGTTACTGGTTCCCTCCTGCCACAATACACACGCATGCACATCTAGATTCCCAGCTGCTGACCATCAGGGCCGTGCTCTCTTGTTGCTGCAAGATGGACATTTGTACTGCTTAATGTGCTCAGCCCTAGCTGGCGTGATCTTAACGCACTTTCCATGGAACCACTTCTCACATATGTCACAGCAGATCCAGAACTCATCTGATGCATAGTTTTCTCCGCAAGCTCCGCATAATGTTTCCCCATGCTCTTCGTCTTCCTCCTCATCTAAACCATCATCATCATCATCATCATCTTCATCCTTCATTTGCATTGCCTTTGCATATTTGCCATGAGTTTCATATCCTCGCTGCAGCACAAACCAACAAAGAAAACTTCATAGATACAAATGTATTTTCACTCAGATCAGGCATTAACATATTATGAAAAGAAATTATGACCACTCTGTTCAGGCATTAAAATTATGAAAAAAAATCAGGCATTAACATATTAATTATCAAGAGCAACAGCTAAATGTATTTTAAATTATTCCCAACTTATTCTTTGCTTTACATGGATAACAACTTGAACAAATAAGATATTTGAAACAAAGGATAAATATGGCCAACCCCAACTAGATTGGAAACTAAGGCTTGGTTATCGTAACCTTATTTGAACTAGCTTATTCAACAATGCAGAACCTGTCGCTCAACCATCATATCCAATGATGCCACATGACTGCTAACTTAAAAAGGTTGCATTATGCCAAATACCTTAGAATTTGATTTAGTTTTAGTACTGCTATGATTTGAAACTGCTGATTTCTCTTTTACTTGTTTCTTTGCTGTTCCTGTCACAACCTCAAATATTGTTGGAAGATCATTTATCATGTTGAAAAGTCGTTTCCTGCATGTAAATACCAATATCATATTACTACATATATATACACACGGAAAAAAAATAGTACACCTTAAATAAGAGGACTATTCTCAAAGAAAAAGAAAAACAAAAATCCACTGAAGCATCAGAAAGAAAAAACAGTTCGCATGACAGCTAGAGACCAAGAAAAGATCTCCTATAACCTAAGTTCAGTTTCCTGAGTCTTGATATCTTCTTTTTTTTTTTTTCCTGCTCAAGGTAGATTATGTGAAAATTCCAGTCCCATAAACCATTACTCAACTGATTTTTCCATTGGCTTTTTCCAGTTTATTCGAAAGTTAGAGTTCACAGCAACAACTGCAACAACATTCTATTGTTCCCAAAATGTCCTCAGATATTGAAATTTAATAGGTCAATGACATAAAAATCCAACATATCATTATTCAAAATAGAGAAACGGATACTTTTCATTTTGATGAGTTAACTGGATAAAAAGATGAAACTATGATTAACTGGCAGCACAATTCTCACAACAGCATAATATAACTTATTGAAACGGGAAAAAAGCAAATACCTATCAGCTTTGTCAAATCCAAACCGAGACCCAAAATAGAAGGCCACAGCAAGTAACCAAGCGTCGCTGTGTACAGCAACCAGAGACAACCAGTCCTTCTCTTGCATTCCATCTCTAGCGAAGTTAATACCCAAAGCAGGTTCCGGAAGCTCCGGAGGAACCTCTTCAGCTGGCAAATTGACCTCCCACTGCTCACTGGGAAATCCATATAAACAAAGATTTTCCTTCTCTGCAATTAAAAAGTTCATGTAAATGTCATGTCAAAATCAAATATAACCAGCATTTAATATCGGTTTTCAGAAAAAGGTTTGAAGATAATAATTATAAGGGTGAAGAAGAGAATGAAATTTGGGAGGGAAGAAACAAGGCAGAACAAAGAAAATAGCTGCGTACAGAATTTCTTACTAATCTGCTAACCATGTCAGCATTAGAGCATTCAAGACAAATGCATGAAACTCTAGACAAAATATATGGAAGGCAAATATTAAACCTGTTGTCAAATGGAAGAAACAGTTGGGACATGGATTAACATCCAAAATGCAAGTACAGCTTCTCACAATAAGTTCAAAAGTACTCCTACATAAATCTCTATGGTTTCATTAATAATATGTAAAATTGCAGCCAGACTTCTTATAGTCCCAAAGTTTTTCTCCTTCATCAAAACCAAGTAGTTTCGTGGCGAAAAATGAATAGGTTTCTCTTAAAAAAGTCAAACTTTAAGTGAAATTTCTGATAAGTCAAAATCAAGTAATTTCTAGCAGATAAATGTGTAGTTTCCTATTGAACATTTTTCTTCAATTTTCAAGCATTGATAGTTATACCTTTGCATGATTTGCAAGGGAAATCCACAAGCTATGCTAACTTCATCTCACACTTTACTTGAGTGTTGCAAAAGAATTCTCACCTAATCACTATTTCATCAAAATATAAATTCCTGTCATTATACAAATATGTTTAATAAAATAAATAACCACCCCTTTTTGTAACAATATGCATAGCAACAGATTATGAAGCTTCTTTTGCAGTTGCAATAGACAATGGAACAAATAATATCAGGGACCGCAATCTTTTCAGCAAGTGGCAAAGGTATCTTTTAGATTAGTATTTCCATTAAGTTCAACAGGTGATGTATTGATACATAATGTAATATTTCAGTTTATTTTCTATCCATATTCTGTGCACCTTATCCTTCAAAATGATTATTATAGCTGTAATGGTAATTTAGATCAAACGCACCCAACTTATCACCCAGTTTTTCTTGCAAATCCACTCAGTATCTATTTCACAACGATTAGATGCTATATCTACAATATATTCCTTGACACATAAGGTTAAGTACAATAAGGAAAGCCAAACAAAAATTTCATGTAAGAACTATTTGCCATGTAAAAGTAATACTAAATATATAAGCATACTTATAGATATTTACTTGTAACTTGTATTTCAACTAAGTAAAACACCTATGATACCTCTACTACTTTGTTTCAGTCAAATCCAACCCTATATGAGAAAGAAACAATAATTTCCAGGGCCTAACTTAAAAGGCATGACAGTAAGCTTTTTATTACCAGATTATTCTTCCCATTGTACACCTTGCAGTTTCAAACTGCCAATCAAAAGTTAAAAAAAAAAAAAAAAAAAAAAAAAAAAAAAAAAAAAAGTATATGACCCGGGTACCAAAATA